>JARYGA010054189.1:0-89386 GCA_030545235.1 Helianthus tuberosus
CTTACCCTCGAAACTCGCAAAAAGAATGTCTGTGAATATTTGTTTACTGCTTTCGTTTCTGCATCTTTGTATATATTTATTTATTGCTTTCCGTCTTTAAATTTGAAAAATGAAAAATTCCAAAAAGATTTTAGGTGTGTTTTAATATAAACTTTATAAAATCCAAAAAGATTTTGGTTCTAGTTTATTTTTGATTGACCGATGTTGGAACTCGAGTCTATCCTACCCAAAATCCTGATTGTAAGCCGAAAAACAATTGCATCTTCATAAACTGTCGAAGTTAACAAGTTTTGAAAGTTAAGAACTAAAATTGAACAAATTTGTTTAAACTTTCAAACTGTTGTCGGTCGGTGTTTGAATGAGATTTGATCTCATATGTGTCATTTGTTTAATTTGTCTAAATTCCAAGCGGTTGTTCTCATTACGTGTTTAGTTTTCCTGTATGTGCAGATATGACATCAGAATCAGCTAAAGGCGAAGAGAACATGTCAGATGACAAGCCGTAAAGTGAAGACACGACGTTGATGCAATCAGAAGATCAAGATGATCGGGTTGCAGTTGATCTCTCATCAACACCACAAGAATCTAAATCAGTGAAGATCAAAAGATTCACGAGCAACATCCAAGGGGGAGTTTGTTGATACACTCCCTATTTGCGACACGTGAAGACCTTTGAAGATCCTCCGACATGAAAGACACGGAAGACGAACCATCACGAGTAGCATCCAAGGGGGAGTTTGTTGGTACACTTTATGTGGACGCGACTCGACTCGGTTCGATTCGGTTCGGGTCGACTCGGTTAGGTCCGGCTCAAGCCCGACGTAGCGACATTCCTCCGTCGTGCGCCCCAGAGTTCGACACGCGAAGCACGGAGCGCCGCAAGCCAAGTCCTGTTTACACATCACCATGACATCATCATTGTGATGTCATGATGATGTCACAGATTTGTCCTATGTTGAATTGAATCAAAGATTAGTCAACCGAATGTTCATCTGGGCCAATCAACTCCAACTTTGGGCCGAAACTATATTTGGGCCATTTGTTGCATTAGGCCAGCTCTCATATGGACGAAGACCAATGTGTGACGAATACAACCTGAAGATGCATTTGGCGAAATCCCCTTATTGGCGAAATCACACATGTGACGAAATCACATGTGATTTCGTTGAGATATTGGTGTTCGTCCATGTGTTTTCGTGGGCCACTGGATTTCGTCAACATGTTAGTATAAATACCCAGACACAGAACAGAAAAAAAAAGCAAGTCTGAATAGATTTGAGAGCGAGCACATTGTAACACACACACACTGAGAGTTTACAGAGACCATTTGTAAACACCGTATTGTAACCGTTTTCTAGCATTAATACATTGAGTGTTAATCGTTGAATATTGTGTCTTACGTGTTCGTAACTTGGTTTAACTTACCCGTTTGGATTCCGCACTTTCGGGTTTGTCGGAAAACAGGGGACAGAGGTTACTCGATCCTCCGGGTGGACCTACACAAGTCTCCTCAAAATACATGCGAAGGCTGTTTATTCGGAAAACATGCCAGAAAATCCTTTCCAAAACAAACCACATGGCATGCGAACAAGCCTCTACAACTTGTGCATTCAGACATATGTGGCCCAATGAGAACGATTTCTATTGGAGGTTGTAAATACTTTATAACCTTTATAGATGATTTCTCGAGAAAAACTTGGGTTTATTTTTTAAAGTTAAAATCAGATGCCTTAGTCTACTTCAAGACATTCAAAAGTTTAGTAGAAAATCAAGCTGATTGTAAAATAAAAGGATTACGTACAGATAGAGGAGGAGAATATTGTAGTCATGATTTCCAAACTTTTCTCAAATAAAATGGAATTCGTCATCAACGCACCACGAGTTATACACCGCAATAAAATGGGGTTGCCGAACGGAAAAACAGAACGCTCATGGAACTTAGCAGGAGTATGTTAAAGATGAAACGAATGTCTCACATTTACTGGGCTGAAGCAGTGGCATGTGCCACATATCTCTTAAATCGGGCCACAACCAAAGGAATACAACACTTGACACCACAAGAAGCATGGAGCGGAAGGAAACCCGATGTATCTCATCTAAGGATATTTGGAAGTGTAGCATACGCTCATGTACCAAAACAGCATCGAGGAAAATTAGATGACAAGACGGAGAAGGCTATAATGATAGGCTATAGTGAGCATAGCAAGGCATATAAGCTTCATAATCCAATAACAAACAAGATCATTATTAGTCGAGATGTACATTTTGATGAAAGTCAAGACTGGGAAAGTTCTCAAAGAAATGGAAAAGACTCAAGTGTGCATCTAAACTATCCGGATGATGATGAAACTGATGGAAAGACAATTGAAACAAGCAACGTATCCGCTGCCGAAGAAAGTCAACAAACAGTTGACACTGATGCTGTGGATCTGAATGGGTCACATGATGAACAGATCAGTAATAATCATGCTGCAGACCTGAATGACTCATATGAAGAACAAGCTAATGACAGTCAAACTGAAAGTCAAGGTAATGGCCGAGAGGAGGAAGACTCATCTTCATCCTCATCAGAAAATGAAGTATTAAGAACGAGAGATGTCTCAAGTATATATGAAGAAACACAGGAACTTACAAAAGAACAAGTAGATGACTTATACAATGCTCAACTAGCAACGGAAGATGCAGCAAATTTCGTGTTATATGCGGATGCAGATCCAACATCATATGGAGAAGCCCATAGAGAAAGAAAATGGAGGGAAGCTATGGATAGGGAAATGGAATCAATACATCGAAATGAAACCTGGGAACTAGTAGAACCACCTAATAATCAAAAACCAATAGGTGTGAAATGGATTTTCAAGACAAAATATGATGAATACGGGAATGTGAGCAAGTACAAAGCACGATTAGTGGCAAAGGATTACAATCAAAAATATGGCATCGACTATCTTGATGTTTTTTGCACCAGTAATTCGATTTGACACTGTCAGACTGATCTTGGCTTTAGCCGCTCGCAATAACCGGTACTTACATCAAATGGATGTAAAAACGGCGTTTCTGAATGGTAATCTGAATGAGCAAGTTTATACTGAGCAACTAGAAGGATACATTAAACCAGGAGAAGAACAAAAGGTATGTCATCTAAAAAAGGCCCTGTGTGGCCTAAAACAAGCTCCAAGAGCATGGTATAGTAGAATAGATGATTTTTTTAGATCGAATGGATTTAGGAAGTGTGTATATGAACACACTTTGTTCATAAAAGACACAAAAGGTTCAAAGATGGTGGTGTGTCTTTATGTAGATGACCTTATCATAGCAAGTGATTCATTAGATATGATAAATCAACTGAAGACATCAATGAGACATGATTTCGAAATGACAGACTTAGGAACTCTACATTACTTCCTGGGTATGGAGGTTAAGTATGAAGACGGAAATATTCTAGTGTCTCAACAGAGATATGCTAAAGGATTACTCAAAAGGTTTAAGATGGAAAATTGCAACACAATCTCAACACCAATGGAATATGGTCAACGATTAACTAAAGATGATCCCGAAGAAGAAGTAAATCAAAACATGTACAGGAGTCTTGTGGGAAGCCTGATGTATCTCACAAACACTCATCCTGACATTATGTTCGCAGTAAGTAAAGTCAGCCGTTTCATGGAAAGACCTAGAAGAAGTCACTGGGAAGCCGGTAAAAGGATTTTAAAATACATAAAAGGAACGATAAATCATGGCCTAATCTACTCCAAAGGAAGTAAAGGAAAACTACTGGGATATAGTGACAGTGATTATGCATTTAATATAGACGATAATAAAAGCACATCCGGGTATATTTTCAATCTAGGTTCTAGAGCAGTTGCTTGGCAATCGAAGAAACAGAAGGTGGTTGCATTATCTTCGACTGAAGCATAATATATAGCACTATCAATGGCTGGATGTCAAACACTTTGGTTAAAGGGAATACTTAACGAACTAGACATAAATATGGACTGCCCTCCAACTATTTATTGTGACAACAAGTCAACAATATGCTTGGCCAAGGATCCAGTTTATCATGGGAAAAGTAAACACATTCGGGTTAAATATCATTTTATTCGAGATCTAATAAAAAACGATGAAGTTGAGGTTAGCTTTTGTTCTACGAAGGAACAAATTGCGGATATTCTTACCAAAGCTTTACAGCCAAGAGACTTCAAGCGAATCAAAGAGCTTCTGCACGTGAATCCAATCTAGCTTACGGGAGGGAATATTAGAAGATATATAATTATAAGCTAGATTTAATATTGTTTTATATTAGATTAATATGTAACATTATTATTAGTATTAGTATTATAGATAGATAATATAGATATGGCCGGTTATCAAAACCTGCCGTCATGTATATATACATCATTGTAACATTTCTGCAAACTCACCAATTCGAAGTGATTTGAATAGCATCAAACTTCTTCTCCCTAATTATATAATATTCATGTTCACATGCTATATATACGTGTGAGAGGATAACATAAACATTGAAAGATTAGAAAATACATACCAAAAAACAATGATAACAACGAACTTTTTATCATTATTTAACTCAATTTGTTAACTTGTTACAGAAATTAAATCACTTCCTCATATTTATTCAAGATTAAAATTGCATACGCTCGTGTACTTTTAATTTTTTTCTGGATTATTAACTTAACCGTGTCCTTAAATATATGCAATGAAGATTATATTATTACCTTAAAAAGTGTAATCAAACCATCCTTAAATTCTTGGACTTGTATACTTTCAGAAGACAAAAATGTCCCTTTATGAAACCTTAAAGGGCCCAGACTCTTCAAACGAATAGAGTATTAAACAGAAAAAATATAAGAAGGAAAAAAGGACAAGAGTTGAATTTAGAAAGTCAACTTTTAGGTCTCCAAAGTCTATATAAGATATTATATGTTATAAATTATAATTAAGGGAGAGGAAGGTTGCATGTGATGACTGGGAAAGGTGATAGTTTTCAAATTCAATACTAGGAAGGTTGCATGTGATGTGATGACTGGGAAAGGTGATAGTTTTCAAATTCAATACTTCAAATTAAATAGTAAATACATAGGCAAAATTAGAAAAACACACACACATACACGTAAAAATATTAGGATGATGCTATGTTTTAGGGTTAGACTATTGACTTTGAAATTTTGCACTCCATGTTTTAGCATGTGCGCATTTGCAGTCGACTCATAAATGTAAGATACAACGTCGTTCACATTTGTTGAAATGAAATTTATAATTTGCACTAAAAACAAAATACTTCAATTCATCCAGTAAGAAATCAGAGTTTAAGAACTAATTTCTACTCATTTAAGAGAATAAGAGGAAAGACAAAATCAAAGACATATGCACCTGTTTCACCCCACTATAGAAATGACTATCTGCGATGATCTTAGTCGGTTGTAATTAGTTAGTTTTATCACTAGTTTTTTACTTATGAAAATACACTTGTTGTAACGGATATTATCGACTGTGTTCTTAATAAATTAATATTTATAACCGTAAATATGACTAATCAAACGGTATTTTTACTGTATTCTT
Source organism: Helianthus tuberosus (assembly GCA_030545235.1). Lineage (NCBI taxonomy): Eukaryota > Viridiplantae > Streptophyta > Magnoliopsida > Asterales > Asteraceae > Helianthus > Helianthus tuberosus. The sequence goes on from JARYGA010054189.1 coordinate 5,578, forward strand.
ACTTATGTTTAGGTTTTTTATTATTATGTTAAAAGTTGCTTAAAAAGTTCTAACATATTTATGAGAAATGTTTTTAAAAGTTGCTTAAAAAGTTCTAACATATTTATGAGAAATGTTTTGAAGGTCTAAAATAGTTAACTAACGTCATAAAAAATGAGAACAACTGATTGTGGTTCTAACAACAACCATACTCAGTATAATCTCACACCTATAGCTAAGCTATTGGTTAGCTCTGAGAAGAGTGAGATGTAGGCAAATCTGACCTCTATCCCGAGGGATAGATGAGTTGTTTCCAGTGAGATCCTCAGCTCCAAAACCACATCCAAACATAGCAGTCCGATTAAACATAAATAAGTACATAGCTACTTTAAAACAACTGGAAAACATACCTTGGATTGTTATAGTCCAACTTTCCGGAAAGAAAAATAAAAGAAAGATGATCACCCAATATCCATTAAAACGGTGTTGTCCTGAAATACCGTCTTATACTTGTAATTATATTAAACTAGTAATTTGGCTCGCCACGTTGTGGCGGAGTCAAATATTTAACCCAAGTTGTTACTGAATAAAACCTACGCCACAATGTAGACGAGCTGAAAACAGACATAAAAATAAGTAAGAAAACGTATAATATTTGACCTGACACATTACTGGGGAAAATTATGTCAAAACCTAAACCAACTTGGATTTATAACCAACATACTTAAAAAGCACATAAAAATAGTATTTTTTTTTTTAGGTAAAAGAATGGTACCGCGCGTTGCGGCGAAGTTGAAACGTAAAGTAACTCGAACTTTTACCGCCTGGTGAAAACGTATAATATTTAACCCGACTCGTTTTCGAACAAAAATATGACAACATGTAAACCATTTACGTTAAAACATAAACCAGCATGGATTAATACCGAAACGCACTTAAAAAAGCAAGTGAGAAGATAGTGTTATTTAAGTTAAAGAATGGTACCGCACGTTACGGCAGTATTGATGCATAAAGTAATTCAAATTTATACTGTCTAGTGAAAACGTATTATATTTGATCCTACTTGTTTTTTAACAAAATTTATGACAAACATATGGAACAACCGAAAACATACATAAAATAAAGCACGGAAATGCATTATATTTGAAAGATGTACATAAAAATAAGCGCGTAAAACTTGAAGGAGGGTTAAAGTAACATTTTATAAAGTTTTTATAAAGTTAAGAGGGTGTAAAATAACATTACAAAATGTTAAAGGATTAAAATATAAAAAGACCAAAAGCAAAAGGAAATAAAATAAAAGTAAAAGAAAAAAAAAGGAAAAAAAACTCATATCGCTACAGTGAAATACCATTTGAGAATTGTTATTATTATAATCACACTAAAGTTAGATTATCTATTTAAATTTATTACTATTGGTGAATTAAACCCATATTTCTTTACATATTTAGTAAATAGCAATGTTTACTCCTACTCTATTATACCAATAATTCTGAATTATTTATCCTTGCCTAGAATTGAACCTAAGACCTCTCCTTTATGGCATAAATCTCTAACAAATAAGTTGGTAAAGATATGTATAATGTATAACTATTATATACGGTATAAATTACATGTAAGGAGGTCATGATGACTTGATACTTGTTTCTTTGATGACTTTTTTTTTTTTTAAATACGGGTCCCTTCACCAACTTCTAAACGGTGTGATTCAGTTCTCGATGGGGATCTTGGTTATGTGTGATTTATGATATATGTATTCTTGTTTAGTTTTTTTTTTTTATTATGGTTGGTTTTGGGCTAGGTTTAGATGTTTGAGGAGGATGATGGCTTAGGTTGGATGCTCGGTTAGGGTTTTGATTCATGGTTAAAACTCTTTTTTAATTACGAGTAAGTTATTCGATGAAGTTAACACAGATTGTTTCTACCCAATAAGCTTAGCAAATTTGTAAAACCCTAATCCGAGTTTGTTTGATTGTTTTGTGAATGCAATATGAATTTTGGTGAATATATCTAATACCCAATTGGTAAATAATCAACAAATACCAGATGAGTAATAGATCGGAAATGAAACAGAATTTTACAATTTAGTGTAGAAGTGAGATTAACAATATTTATTCCAAATGGGTTCTATGGACATCCCTAATGTTGATAGACTTTACATCTACTATTGCCATGAACAAAATAAATATGAATATTACAATATTTACATATGACTTCTTTAGCTTTATTAAATGACAATGAATAAATAAAATTTAAATTAAAAGGTAATGTTAAGTTATCTGTGTAACACTTTAAATAAAGTTAATTATGATTGATCCTTCTTTAAATAAAGTGACCATTCAAAAAAATTAAACATTGTATCCTTGATTATTTTAGACCAGCTTTTATTTTACGTTAAAAACATAAAAACAAATTAATTTAATGAGTTTTATATATTATACACATTTAACTATTTGAATACCGGATGATATATTGAGAAATTAAAGGTTAGATAGATCCACTTGGTGTGTTGGTGACAAGAAACAGATTGATTTTTGACTCTATTTTAAAGTCAAATATTTGATTATAAGGACTCTATCCATGTTCCACGACCTCTTTTTGCGCCCTCACTCTTGAATGCTGTTCGTCCACTCTTGTTTCATACATGCATGCAGCATATCAATTTTGTCATTATAACTAAACATAAATAAATAAATAACTTAGTATAATAAAACGAAACTTTATTCATTATTTTCAAAGACATAAGATGAAATCCCCCTTTCAAAAATTTTATATCATAAATGGATCACGAAACAGTGTTTAAATCATTGAATTTTACACCCTAACTATTATTATACCCTTTTGCAAGAGGTTGCGATTGGTTGGGTTAAGCTTTAACCAATCATTTTTTTAATTCCAAACCACAATCCTCACCACTATACATTTTCATCAAGTAATTTGGTTAAGATGATGTGGACGCCACATGTCCAAAAAGAACATGTGTTTTGCCAAACAACTATTCATGGTCTTAGTGGCAAATGGCCATCAATAGTAACAAAAAACTTTAATATGAAAGTGACAACACGATAAAAAAGCTATCTAAATCATACGAAATCATAAACCTACCCTATCAGACGCTATTTGTACCCTACTCTATATATGTGTGTGTGTTCCGTTTTAACTGGATTGTATTGATCATTCAAACATATAAATCATTATGATAAAAATCAAAACTGATGGTTCCTCAAAAGGCATATTTATAATGTTTCATTGTCAATAATATTGAAGATGAAATATATGCTTATGATTGTTAAATTATTTAAATATATGAAATTGAAGGAATCCCACTTGGAAAGTGAGATCCTACACGAGTATAATAATATGATATATTTTGCTTAATTTAGAAAAGTCATAGGTGGTATCTCCATAATGCCTAAAAGTCAAACATATGATCTAAGGCCAGCTTTTTAATGGTATGAAAAGATGAATATAAAATTAGAGCATGGAGTAACCATCCTAAAACTCCTATTAACATCGTGTTGACCTTTTAGTTTCGACTGCTTAACGTACTCTCCATACTTCTAATGTCAACCAAAGTGTTTTCAACTTTTAATCAATTAAGATAGCGAATTTTGAAATCATAGCCACACTATTGAACCAGTTGAACTTTTCTTTTATAAAATATAGGTGTGGCGAGTTACGACAAACAAAAGGATAATCACTCCGTGCAAAATCAAACACGATATCTTGTTTTCTAAGTTGATACATGTCGCGTATGTCAATTGTTGAAGCTTGAATGTCAACTAAGTTTGTATACTAACTAGTTTTGTTCGCGTCGCGCTTTGCGACGAAATTGGGCAAATGATACTGTAAAATAGACGTTATTTGAAAATGTAGCATTTTTGTTTACAAAGTCAAACCGTCAGAATTGATTTAGTTACGTACTTAAATTTTTAGAAAAAAAAAATTAAACAACATATGTTATTAAAGAAACACCAAATTAATTGATAAAGAAAATATGTTTTGAAAAAAATATTAAAAAAAAAATAAATAAATATGGTTTTAGAAAAAAAAAAAAGGAAAATAACGTTAAAGCTAAAAGAAAATATAATTACTACTATTATAATATTAAAATATTAAAAAGGTATATATTATTTTAATTTTTAAATCACTATTCATGAACACTAATAAACAAAGAAAATATAATATAATATATATAATTACAACTATTATAATATTAAATTAAAATATTAAAAAGATATATATATTATTTTAAAATTTAAATAACTATTCATGAACACTCATAATATAATAATCATAATAATATAATATATAATATAATATAATATATAATATATAACTAGTGATACTTGCTAGCGCTTCGCAGCGGGAAGTCGGTCGATATCAGTTTGGTTCATTACAGTACCGCCACTCTCTATTCAAATCGAAAAAGAAAACCTTACATCGATTGAAAACAATAAAAACAATTATCAATACTTATATGGGAAATTGGTTTTTAATAAACCAACCTTTGTCGAATTGGTAATTAATAATCCCACCTACAGACTTGGTGTCTAATAATCCCACGTTTCATTATGTTGGTACTCAATAGACCTCCGTTAGTTTTTTTTTAACTCAAGTTAGTTTTTAAGTTTTATTTATTACACAAACAGTCCCTGTAGTTATAATTTACTAGTTTTAAGTTTCATTTATTACACAAACAGTCCCTGTAGTTATAAAAAAATTCATAAAAATAAAAAAAAATTCAAAAAAATTCAAAAAAAATCAAAAAAAAATCAAAAAAATTCTAAAAAAATCAAAAAAATTCAAAAAAATTCTAAAAAAATCAAAAAAATTCTAAAAAAATCAAAAAAATCATAAAAATTCAAAAAAAAACAAAAAAACTCTAAAAATCATACCGTTTCGACCCGGACCGTTTCGACCCGTACCGTTTCGACCCGTACCGTTTTCGACGCGTACCGTTTAGACCCGGACCGTTTCGACCCGGACCGTTTAGAACGCGTACCGTTTAGACCCGGACCGTTTTCGACGCGTACCGTTTAGACCCGGACCGTTTCGACGCGTACCGTTTAGACCCGGACCGTTTTCGATAAAAATAAAAAAAATTCAAAAAAATTCAAAAAAAATCAAAAAAATTCAAAAAAATTCTAAAAAAATCAAAAAAATTCTAAAAAAATCAAAATAATTCGAAAAAATTCTAAAAAAATCAAAAAAATTCAAAAAAACTCTAAAGGCACTGTTCATCGTCTTCTTCCCCAAATCCGGTCAACGAAAGTCAACAGCCTGATTACTCGATCTATACATGCTTATAATTCAATTAAATTCACAGGAACATTGAACAAACAATAACGTACCGATCAGACGAAAGAAACGGGTCCGGTATCGGTCGGAAGGGAGAAATCGGCCAAGTTCCGGCGAGTATGAACTCCGGCGAGATTGCAGGTTACGGTTCCGGCGATTTTCGACATGTTTGCTAAATGTGAGAGATGTAGGGTGGTCGTGAAGGTACAGGGAACTTAAATAGCAGTTCAAATCGATCTCAGATTCGACAAAACATAGTGGGATCGATCCGGTTAGAATTTTTAAATAAAAAGTCCGATTGCACATGTGTAGACACTCATTTGTGTCGAATTGAAGTGGGTTTATGGGTTGGAAAAGGGTTGGGGATCAGTTGTGATGTTTTCGGATCAAATAAACAAAGGTTAGTGGGATATGGGTCGAGATCCGGCGACTGTGGTGGTGGTGGTGGTGGCGGCGGTGCGGTGGTGGTGGTGGTGGTGGCGGTGCTGTGGTGGTGGTGGTGGTGGTGGCGGTGCGGTGGTGGTGGTGGTGGTACGCGTCGAAACGGTACGCGTCGAAACGGTCCGGGTCTAAACGGTCCGCGTCTAAACGGTACGCGTCGAAACGGTCCGGGTCTAAACGGTACGCGTCGAAAACGGTCCGAGTCTAAACGGTACGCGTTCTAAACGGTCCGGGTCGAAACGGTCCGGGTCTAAACGGTCCGGGTCGAAAACGGTCCGGGTCGAAAACGGTCCGGGTCGAAACGGTCCGGGTCGAAACGGTACGGGTCGAAACGGTATGATTTTTAGAGTTTTTTTGATTTTTTTGAATTTTTATGATTTTTTTGATTTTTTTAGAATTTTTTTGATTTTTTTAGAATTTTTTTGAATTTTTTTGATTTTTTTAGAATTTTTTTGAATTTTTTTGATTTTTTTTGAATTTTTTTGATTTTTTTTTTATTTTTATGAATTTTTTTATAAGTACAGGGACTGTTTGTGTAATAAATAAAACTTAAAACTAGTAAATTATAACTACAGGGACTGTTTGTGTAATAAATAAAACTTAAAAACTAACTTGAGTTAAAAAAAACTAACGGAGGTCTATTGAGTACCAACATAATGAAACGTTGGATTATTAGACACCAAGTCTGTAGGTGGGATTATTAATTACCAATTGGGCAAAGTTTGGTTTATTAAAAACCAATTTCCCTACTTATATTGATGTTGTTCAAATGATATTGGTTTAGTTTGTCTGCGTTCTATCTTTTATTGAAAAAGAGTATTCTGTTGTATCGTATCGTACCAAACCGAACCGTGAACAAAATTTGTATCAATGGTATCTATTTTTAGTGTTTCTGCTTTCGATAACCTGACATCAATCACTACCATATCGTACCAAATTGAGCCGAATTATGGTTTAGTGTTTGATAACGGATACTGTGCCGCTGTTGTAGTGAACCGAACTAACAACCACACTTTCGGTGCTGATATTTATTTTATTGTTTTCTCATTCGATAAACTGACATTGTATCGTTATCATACCGAACATCGGTACCGATACCTAGATTCATTTTTATAGTTTTCGGTTTCAAAAAAAATTCAATTATACAATTCTGTTTGCCATGATAAATGAATATCCACTAGTACAAAAATGAGCAAATAATGCGGGTAAATTGGTTATGAGATGCGGTTTTAGACCCGCATCTTATGGCATGGCATCTTATAGCTATAAGCCAAAAGATGCGGGTCCAAGAGATGCGGTTCTAGACCCGCATCTTTTAACAATTTAAGCAAAAACTACTTTTTCCTAATGTATTCAAGAGATGTGGTTATAGAACCGCATCTCTTGTGTTTAAGCTAAAAATATATTTTTCATTTTTGGTTCAATTTCCAGAGAATTTTATAAAAAAAATCCCTATAAATTTTTATTATAAACAAATTAACTAAAAATGGAAATAAAATATACAATAAATAAAACCAATATAAAATAACCGAAGAATATTAAATTACAAAAGTTTCAAAGTAACACAAGATTACAAAAGTTTCAAAGTCACACAAATACACATATCTCTAAAAATGAAAATGATATATAATAATTTCCCGAACTGCTGGCATCATACTTGCAACCCAAACCGACATCTTGAGTCCATACTTGCAACCCAAACCAATATCTTCAGTCCATACTTGCAACCGGAACTGTATAAATTTCCTAACAAAAGATAACGATACATTAATAAAATGAAGATTAAAATGTAAACGCAAGTGTACATATGTATAAAATGCAATCCTTAAATTCAAGTGTTAATATATTATCATCCATGCATACACATGTAACATGCAGTTCCAAATCTAGCCTACATATGCACATAAGACATGAATATCCAAATCCACAACCTACAAGTCCGACAATGCTACAATCGATCAATATATCTACCATACAAAGTAGAACCAATATATATTTTAAGAACCAGAGTAGACCGAACCAAACTTACAAAGTTACAATGATGAAAATAGAACAACATTTTTAATAGTTACAAACTGACTAATAACTATCATTTTGTAACAATATTCATACTACTATAAAAAGTAGACGGATGTGCTTACCTTGTGAACAAGCTTTCAAATCATTTCCAATGTATTTAACACCTTATGACCTTGGGTGAGTTGACTTCTACAAAGAGATATGGAAGTAAACAATTACAATGTCAATATAAATTCACTAAATAAATATGTATCCATAATAAAATAAGTGGGATCATTGTAGATTTGCTGCTAAAAAAATCACATAAAAAGTACACGACATAGAAGTTGCACTCAAGGTAAAACAACTTCAAGAGCAGGGATTCCCAAACCACATAAGTGTTTATGTAAACTATAAATAAATTAAAAGCAACTCGAAAGATCTTAACAAAAATATTCTACAAGTAAAAAGTTTTAATGCATCGAAACTTTCAGATGTATACCTCGTCTTAGAAAAAATCAACATAATCAAAGAACCAAACCAGCCCATCACTGGCTATGTTCAATTAAAAAGTGTTATATCACATGCTTTCAGATGGTTTAACCTGTCATCAATAAATAAAGAACAATAATATCTCCAAAAGTGCCATTAACAGATGAACCCAAAGAAGCGAGTTATGATATCTTGTCAACAACAAATGAACATTGTGCATCCTCGTTGCAACATTCTTTGACAACCTGAGTAGGTAATCCATAACCCATATCATGCAAACCAGACATATACCTCATCTCCTCACACACTTATCCATGTATATTCTATAAACAAAAACATATTAAAAATAAAATGTTACCTTAGAACCAGAAGAATTAGCAGTAAGAACCTTCCTTGAATGACTGCCACTGTTTTGAATATTTTGTAAGAGAAACGAAGAAGAATCAATAACATACCGGATAGAACAATAATTCTTATTTACTCTGATTTGAAACAAAATCATAAAGAACAACAAGTTTAATAGAATATTTAATCTTGAGGGATTAGACAAATTAGACAAAAAATAAGAAGTTTAAACATCAAGGCTAATATTAAGAAAACAACCCCTAATTCGTCTATTGCTTTTGTTGCATTAACATTACATATTAAGTGTCAGTAGCCACAACTACCAAGCGTTTACAACCACTTTAACACTTGATATAAGAGCATTCACATCCAGCCCCCTAAAATTATACATACATTCCACTAAAAAACAGCTCATATATCAATATTTTCACTAAAAACAAATATTTTTTCTCTCTCATTTTCAATTAAATAATATTTTTATACCTTTATCATTACATTTTTCTCTCTCCTTCACTCACAACCACTTTCAATATATATTAAAAAATTATAGTGGGTGAACAGTGTCCCCCCAAATATACAGATGAACAGTAACATTTTCTCTCTCCTCCACTCACAACCATTTTTTATACACGAGTCAAAAAATTAGTCAAATAAACTAACCTTATACAATCACAAGCAGGTATTAGAAAAGCCATGATAGCACAATTGAATTGCATTTGTCTCATTGTTTATCTGTTATTCTATTGTCATTAGGTCTGACACATGAACAATAAGTCACATAAGAAAACAAACAATGAAACAGTATACAATTTTTATCTATTTTCAATCAAGCAAAAGACTACCACAAATTTATTTTACTCCCAAAACATATATAATAAATTTATTTTACTCCCAAAACATATATAATAGAGGCAGCGATATACTGGATCTATTTTGTCAAAATAAAATAAAAAACAATTCAAAACTAAAAGCTAAACATGCTTTTTAGCAAACATGATAAGACCTTGCGTAGTGGGGCGCGACCACCCCCTATAGCGCCGAGATGGCGCCTTGCACACCAAAACAAAGGGCGCTATGTTTCAAAAATTTGAGGGAGGCGCGAGATTTTTCGCGGCGCCATGGGGGTGCTTTTCAAACCTTGAATTTTTTTTTTCTTTTTTCTGCTCTATTTTTGTGTTTGTGTTTGTGTTTTTGTTTGTGTTTGTGTTTGTGTTTGTGTTTTTGTTTGTGTTTGTGTTTGTGTTTTTTTTTTGCAGGTATATCGAAGAAGAAGAAGGAGGAAGACAAGGAAGAAAAGAATTTACAGTTTGGTCCCTGCATTTTTTTTTTTTTTGTTACTGTAATTTTTTTTTAAAGTTTGGTCCCTGTATTTTTTTGTTTCTCTTATTTTGTTTTAAAGTTTTACACTTTGGTCCCTGCATTTTTTTTTTGTTACTGTAATTTTTTTTTTATGTGTAATGTTTTTTTTTTTTTTTAGTGTAATGTTTTTTAATTTAATGAAATGAATTTTAATTTTATAAAGTTAGAAAATAATTATAAAAAATTAGAAATTAATAATTGAGTAATGATTAGACGGGGGCTTTATGACTACGGGCTAAAATGCATAAAGCCCCATAACGCCCACACGCTGACGTGGCGCGCCACGTGTCGCATAACGCCCACAAAGGGGCGTTATGACTACACATGGCCTAATAATAATTATTCCACAAAATATTGATAACCAAAAACACCAGAAACCGATTCAGTTAATCTCTATCAACAAAGTCACATCCAAAATTAATATACGTATCTCCGATAAAAGCAATAATCAAGATAAAATAGACTTAATATCGAGAGATTAGACTAACCTCAGTTGTTTACCATTACCGGTCTAACCGACCAAACTTACGATTTGATTCTCTTCGGGCGCCTTTAAGAAGCTCATCTTTCTGATGCCAAACCTGTAGGGTTTTCTTCTTCTCTGAGATATCGTAATAACGTTGCAATTAAGGGCATCGATTCCACCTGTTCGCTTGCTTAAGTTTGGCCGTCGTGAACGACGACTCCGTGATATACCGTCGATCTATTTTGGCCAGTAGAGTTTTCCTCTTCTCCAAAACAAACCGCCGGTGCTATTGTCGAGAACCGCGACTCCATCGTTCAAGCTTGTTGATTTTGGTGAAAATTGATTTTTGGAATGAGAAACTGATTGTAGGTAGAGACTTTTAGAGGGAAACTAAAACTTGGCGGGAATGGAATTTTTGGAGAAGCGGGAAATTTTGAAATAATTAAATTTTGATCTAGTGGTATAAGACTATGGGGTATGGGGCGTGGGTTTGATACAAACGCTCAAGTCATCACCCTGGGTGGGCTTGGGTTTCGGCGTGGCCCTTTGGGCGGGGGTTTCAGCCCGGACGTTAGGCAGGCCTAGCGGTCTTCCGTGGCCGGCTCTCATTGGCTGGGTTGGCTAGGCTATAGGTGGCTAGAATTTAAATAATTGAAAAAATAATTTTTAGGAAATTTTAATAATAATTTTAGGCTTTGTTTTTTAATTTTGTGTGTATTTTTATAATAATTGAAAAAAAAAATTATAACACGTATGCTTCCGCTGAACCGTAAATAATGTTTTGTAACGCTTATGTTAATAAATGAAAGTTTTATTTGAAATATTGTTATGAGTTCAATGTGATTGGTGGCTAGATCCTGATATGTCACACGCCTCGCGGGGGTTCCCGCGTGTGGTATTTTGGGGGTGTGACACTAAACGCCCTTTGTTGACAATAATGGAACATGAAGAAGCCTAGTTGACCACCATTGGCCCTAATTGACCTTTCAATCATCCTAATGGACCACTAATCATCCTAGACGACCTTTATTAACAAAATATGTAGCATAAACAGCCCTAGTTGACCACCGTTGTCCCTAATTGATCTATCAATCATTCCAATGGACCATTAATCATCTAAAAAACCTTAATTGACACTAATGTAGTCTGAACAACCCTAGTTGACCATTACTAGCCCTAATTGGTTCATCAATCACCCTAATGGACCATTGATCATTCTTAATGCCCTTAGCATGAACAACCCTAATTGACCAACACTAGCCCAAATTGGCCAATTAATCATCGTAATAGACCATTGATCATCTTAAACGCCTTTCATTGGCAATAATGGAACATGAACAACCCTAGCTGACCATCATTGGCCCTAATTGGCCCATTAACCATCATGATGGACCATTGATCATCCTAAATGCCCTTTGTTTACGATAATGGAATATAAACAACCCTAGTTGACCACTAGTGGCCCTAATTGACTTATCAATCATCCTAATGGACCATTAATCATCCTAAACTTCCTTCATTGACAAAAAATGTAGCATGAATAACCCTACTTGACCACTGTTGTCCCTAATTGATCTATCAATCATCCTAATGGACCATTATTCATCATAAACAAACTTTATCGACATAATGTAGCATGACCAACCCTAGTTGACCACCTAATTGGCTCATCAATCATTCTAATAGACCATTGATCATCTTAAACGACCTTCGTTGACAATAATGGAATGTGAACAACCTCTAGTTGACCACCACTAGCCCTAATTGACCTAGCAATCATCCCTAATAATCCTAAATGTCATTCATTAACAAAATGGTAGCATGAACAACCCCAGGTAACTGCCATTGTTTTAGTTGATGTATCAATCATCCTAAAAAGGACCACTAATTATCCTAAACAAGCTTCATTGACACAAATGTAACATGAACAACCCTAATTGACCATTATTGGCCTAATTGGTCCATCAATCATCCTACTAGACCACTGATGATCCTTAAAGCCCTTCATTGACAAAAATGGATCGTGAGCAACCCTAGTTGAGCAACTTGCACGTGGTCATCAATATATATTAAAATCAATTAAACCCTATTTTATTAATCATTTAACGATACATCAATACGTACACATATACATACACTAACACATACATATATACATACATAGTACATATAAAAAATATATATATATACATACCTGTATACACAATAAATATTTGTAATCATGAAAAAGTAATTTGTTTATCCTAAGAAAATTATTTTTTATTATATATATATATATATATGTGTGTACACAATAAATAATAATTTTAGGCTTTGTTTTTTAATTTTGTGTGTATTTTTATAATAATTGAAAAAAAAATTATAACACGTATGCTTCCGCTGAACCATAAATAATGTTTTGTAACGCTTATGTTAATAAATGAAAGTTTTATTTGAAATATTGTTATGAGTTCAATGTGATTGGTGGCTAGATCCTGGTATGTCACACGCCTCGCGGGGGTTCCCGCGTGTGGTATTTTGGGGGTGTGACACTAAACGCCCTTTGTTGACAATAATGGAACATGAACAAGCCTAGTTGACCACCATTGGCCCTAATTGACCTTTCAATCATCCTAATGGACCACTAATCATCCTAAACGACCTTTATTAACAAAATATGTAGCATAAACAACCCTAGTTGACCACCGTCGTCCCTAATTGATCTATCAATCATTCCAATGGACCATTAATCATCTAAAAAACCTTAATTGACACTAATGTAGCGTGAACAACCCTAGTTGACCATTACTAGCCCTAATTGGTTCATCAATCACCCTAATGGACCATTGATCATTCTTAATTCCCTTAGCATGAACAACCCTAATTGACCAACACTAGCCCAAATTGGCCAATTAATCATCGTAATAGACCATTGGTCATCTTAAACGCCTTTCATTGGCAATAATGGAACATGAACAACCCTAGTTGACCATCATTGGCCCTAATTGGCCCATTAACCATCATGATGGACCATTGATCATCCTAAATGTCCTTTGTTTACGATAATGGAATATAAACAACCCTAGTTGACCACTAGTGGCCCTAATTGACTTATCAATCATCCTAATGGACCATTAATCATCCTAAACTTCCTTCATTGACAAAAAATATAGCATGAATAACCCTACTTGACCACTGTTGTTCCTAATTGATCTATCAATCATCCTAATGGACCATTATTCATCATAAACAAACTTTATCGACATAATGTAGCATGACCAACCCTAGTTGACCACCTAATTGGCTCATCAATCATTCTAATAGACCATTGATCATCTTAAACGACCTTCGTTGACAATAATGGAACGTGAACAACCTCTAGTTGACCACCACTAGCCCTAATTGACCTAGCAATCATCCCTAATAATCCTAAACGTCATTCATTAACAAAATGGTAGCATGAACAACCCTAGGTGACTACCATTGTTTTAGTTGATGTATCAATCATCCTAAAAAGGACCACTAATTATCCTAAACAAGCTTCATTGACACAAATGTAACATGAACAACCCTAATTGACCATTATTGGCCTAATTGGTCCATCAATCATCCTACTAGACCACTGATGATCCTTAAAGCCCTTCATTGACAAAAATGGATCGTGAGCAACCCTAGTTGAGCAACTTGCACGTGGTCATCAATATATATTAAAATCAATTAAACCCTATTTTATTAATCATTTAACGATACATCAATACGTACACATAAACATACACTAACACATACATATATACATACATAGTACATATAAATATATATATATATATATACGTACCTGTATACACAATAAATATTTGTAATCATGAAAAAGTAATTTGTTTATCCTAAGAAAATTATTTATTATATATATATATATATATGAAAACCTTTTTTTATATTTTATTATTTAGTATCATTAAAAAAATAAAGCATACATATACAATTAGTATATACTTATTTTATTTATTAATCAGTGTTAGTATTTATTTTATACTTATTTTTATTATTATTTCTTATTTTTTTTACCATTATATCAAGAGATGCGGTTCTATAACCGCATCTTTTGGCTCTTGATATATTTCAGAACACTTATAAGATGTGGTTACATAAGAAACGCATCTTTTGGTCCATGTTTTTTTAAAACAAACATAACTCTTTTTCAAAACACCCATAAGATGCGGTTAGAAAGAGAAACCGCATCTTTTGAGAACACCTATAGCATCATTTGATCAATTTTGTACTAGTGATCGGTACCAGTACTGTGACAGTTTGAACCAATCGATACTATTCAAATAACATCGTTGCCGATACAATGTTCGTTTATATCATTTTCGGTCGATATAAAACACATAGTAATTTCTATACCGAATGTAATAAAATTGTATAATCAATAAAATACTATTAAAAATCAATTATTTCTATATCTAATGCAATCAAATTGAATAATCATTAAGTTAAATAAAAATATGATTAAAAATCAATTATTTAAAATTCTTGGTGACTCTTTTACTATTCATCACCACATTCAATTCATATACATAGTGATACTTTCCCGCGCTTCGCGGCGGGAAATCGGTCGGTATCAGTTCGGTTCGTTAGAGTACTGCCACTCGCTATTCGAATCGAAAAAGAAAACCTTACATCGATTGAAAATAATAAAAACAATTATCAATACTGATATTGATGTTGTTCAAATGGTATGGTTTAGTTTGTTTGCGTTCTATCTTTTATTGAAAAAGAGTACTCTGTTGTATCATACCAAACCGAACGGTGAACAACATTTGTATCAATGGTGTCTATTTTTAGTGTTTTTTCTTTCAATAACCTGACACCAATCACTACCATATCGTACCAAATTGAGCCGAACAACATTGGTACTAGTATGTATTCATTGTTATGATTTACTGTTTGATAATGGATATTGTATCGTTGTTGTAGTGAACCGAACTAACAACCACGCTTTCGGTGCCGATATTTATTTTATTGTTTTTTTCTTTCGATAAACTGACATTGTATCGTTATCGTACCGAACATCGGTACCGGTACCTAGATTCATTTTTAGAGTTTTCAGTTTCATAAAAAATCAATTATACAATTCTGTCTGCCATGATAAATTAATATCGGTACCAGTACTATGACAGTTTGAACCAATCAGTACTATTCAAATAACATTGGAGCCGATACATTGTTCGTTTTTATCATTTTCGGTCGATATAAAACAAATGGTAATTTCTATACCGAATGTAATAAAATTGTATAATCAATAAAATACTATTAAAAATCAATTATTTCTATACCGAAATCAATTATTTAAAATTCTTGGCGACTATTTTACTATTCATCCCCACATTCAATTCATATATATATAACTAGTGGTTTTTCCCCGCACTATGTAGCGGGAACTCAGTTGTATCTGTTTGGTTCGTTCTAGTACTGACACTTGCTATAGCAGCTGAAAGAAAAAACTAAAAAAACAAAGTCGTGATATGTGTAAAAGAAAACGTGCTTTATATCAATCAAAAACCATAGAAAAGAATACCGGTTCCGATACTACCGACATTTGTAACAATGTTGGTCGGTTGAAATCGGTTCAGTTAGTCACGTGTCAATCCTCGTATAATTTACGATAAAAAAATATTTTTTCCATATTTTTATTGGCACTCATATAGTTTACAATAGAAAAATATCAATCGAAAACGATATACCGGTTCCGATACTACCGATATTGGTACCAATGCAGTTCGGTTGAAATTAGTTCGATAAGTCCCATATCAAGACTCGTATAGTTTAAGATACAAAAAAATGTGTTTTTTATTTTTATTGGTGCTTGTATAGTTTACAATAGAAAAAAAAAACAAATTGAATATCATTGTCAGTTTCGGTTCGATTTGGTACGATAGCGTCATGGTATCCATTTTAAATATCATTGTCAGTTTCGGTTCGATTCGGTACGATAGCGTCATGGTATCCATTTTAAATATCATTGTCAGTTTCGGTTCGATATGGTATGATAGCATCACGGTATCCATTTTAAATATCATTGTCGGTTTCGGTTTGATTTGGTACGATAGCGACACGATATCCATTTTCGATAAAAAACAAATTAGAAAAAATCAAGATAAATATAATTTTAAAACTTTAGTTTCTACTATTCATCACTACTTCAAAATAATATTTATATATCGTTGAATTCTCCCGCATTACACGGCGGAAACTCAGTCAACAGGGTTCAGTTCGTTACAGCACCGACACTCCCTATACAATCGAAAGAGAAAATCCAATAAATAACGTATATTGGCTCCGATAATACCGATAAAGGTATATATCGAAGTTCTTCGGTCAGAATCGGTTTGATTCATCATGGATATGATACGGTAACGGTAACGTATCATTACGGTATATGAGAAATTACAAACGTAATTTGTTAGAACAATATTATATCTAGTATAATGAATATAAGTAAATTAAAAGATATATCTTTAAAATAAAATCTTATTGCACAAATTCAAACAATATTAAAAAACTCTTATTGAACATTTATTGTTCATCACCACTTCATAACAATGTGTATAATATAATGTATTAAGATCAAATATTAAAAGGTATATATGATATTATTTTAATTTTTAAATCACTATTCATGAACACTCATAAACAAAGAAAATATAATATAATAGAGTAAATTACAAAAGTTGTCCTATGTTAACAACATATTGCAAACTATGTCCTTTATTTTTAAAAAGTACAAAAAAACATACTCGATGTTTACAAACTCTTACACATTATATCCTTTAGCCATAACTCAGTTAGTTTTAATAGTTAAATATGACCAAGTAGACCCCATATGAGGGTATTTTTTGTCTTTTTACTTTAAAGACTAAAATAAATAATTATAAATAAAACAATTATATATATGCACACAAACACACATGTAAACATTATCTCTTTCTATCTCTATACTCTCTCACTCTAACTAGACCACCACCACAACTACCTGACCACCACCGCTACCATCGCTACCAAAAAAGCCCCAGTCCAGATTCGAGTTACTAACCCATAAACAAACCCCCAATCTGGATTCAAGCTACCAAACCCCCAATTCAAACATAATAAAAAACCCTGCCCCTACAGATCTGGTTGAATCAAGGTGGATCGATGACGGAATGACAGGATCTGGTCGGATTAGGGTTCAAACCAACTCATCAGTGACGCAGGTAAGTATGATGACGGCGGTGAAGATTTTGTGGTGGTGGTTGGTTGGGCTGAAGATGGTTGTGTGGTGGTGGTTGACTGCAAATGTTATAAGGCCTAAAATCTGTATATTACCTTTTCTTCTATTAGTTTTAGCATGGATTAAAAGTAATTGTTCCTCCTATAAGGTCATCTTTTTGTTGATCAGGCCCTGTTTTGAATTTTAGCCCTTGGAAATCTTCATATTCACCCACATTTTAGTGAATTTCTAAATGATATTTTAACATATATCAACTACTACTACTGTTATGTTATATAAATTATGTATGAAAAAATGAACCCTTTTTTTAGTAAAGGAATTTCAGAAGTAGTTAAGTGGTGGTGGACCAGTGGTTGCCAGGGGAGAAAGAAAGAGAGAAAGGGTGGGTGTATTTTTAGTGAGAGAAAGGATAAGGTGGGTGGGTGGATGGATGGTTGGGTGTTATTTGTTTTTTAAAAAATAAAATTATTTATTAATTTTCTTTAAAAGAATGGGTAATAAGACTAGTTTGCCCTTACATGGGGTCCACTTGTTCATATTTAACTATTAAAATTAACTGAGTTAGGGCTAAAGGATATAACATGCAAGGGTTTGCAAACATCGAGTATTTTTTCTGTAATTATTGAAGATAAAGGACATAGTTTGCAATAAGTGATATACATAAAGGACGATTTTTTGTAATTATAATTACTACTATTATAATATTAAATATTAAAAAGGTATATATTATTGTAATTTTAAAATCACTATTCATCAACACTCATGAACAGTATATATATATATATATATATATATATATATAGGGTAGGGATATGGTAAAAAGTGTTTAAAATGTGAGAAGGGTATGAAATGTTTTAAATCATTGGATATTTGATCTAATGGTTGAGATCAATAGGGTATAAAAATGTAAATTGTGTTTTACTTAGAAGAACCTTATGTAAAATTGAAGGGCAATAGTGTCTTCAAATATGGTAACCGTATCCTACACAACCAAAACCCCCATCATTCTCCTAAAAACCAGCGACTTCCCGTCAAAACTAAATTCTCCGATTTCCTTGACTATTAACCACAGAGCGGAAAACCTAGAAGTGTTTTAAGGGTAATCGCATCACATTCTTCATCGCCTAATTCCTGTTGAACTCCAGGGTTTTATATTTCAATAATCGCATCACATTCTTGTTCGGTTTAATATAGGTTAAACAGTATATAACACTACAACACTAAAAAAATTAGTACACTATGTAACACTGTGTATAACTAAACAGCAATTTAAAAAGAGGTCCAACAAATTTTATAACACTATAAAAACAGTATAGGACATTATATAACACTATAACACTAAAAAGAATTTAGGACAGGTAGGGTGGACAGGTATATAACACTATATAACAATATGGTACATTAAAAATCACTATATAACAAAATAGGATAAGCATATAACACTATAAAACTAAAAAGAAATTATAACACTATGTAATACTGTGGAAAACTACAGAGCAGTTTAAATAAAATCAAAAACTATTTATAACACTATAGGTTGCATTCAACCATCATATGTATCCTATGAAACTAAATAATATGCTTTTATAAAACTAAACCAACTTATAACACTACAACACCATGTAACAATACAAAACACCTTTGTGAATATCGTCAAAATATCAAAGGGACTGTGGAACTTAAATCAACTTAAATCTGTGATTTATTATAAAACAGGTGACAACTGATTTTGAAGGGACCGAGGAACACAGAATCTCGAAGTTCTGTGGCGGGATGGAAGCAATATTAGGCCAGACAGATAACATGGATATCAGAAACTTCCAAATGGTATTCGTGCCAGTGCTGTATAATAAACACTACATTCTAGTGTTCTTCAATCTAGCACAATACCAGATATTGGTGATCGACAATATCGAGGGTGATGTCCCTATCAACAGACGATACAACGGCTACGTAGAAAAATTTGTAAGAACACTAACAGTAAAATAATAGTTGACATAGAATATCTATAACTTTTAAAAACCCCCATTTGACGCGTAAATTTTACAGATCAATGCATTCTGCTCGTATCTCGAAAACCACTCGCCTGCTATCGCTAAAAACTGTGATCAACATCACCAGTTAGTCAGAAGTTCCCGTGGCAAACAATGTATAACGGCGTTGATTGTGGTATATTCGTGATGTCACACCCCGACCGCGTAAAACAACAAACCGCGATGGAAACGTCGGGAAGTGGAGTAGCAGAATTATTGTTTCACAACCATGGTATTTAAAGTTTCGTTTTTATTTATTAACAAAGGGGGTTACATTGTCTTGAAACAAAGGAAACAAAAGTACATAACATAATTAAACTATTCTTGCTTCATTTTATGTCACTAAGGTCCAAGTCCGCCTAAGTGTATCCTGACCAATCCTATGCATCAGCTCCTGAAAACACATGTGAAAATAGGTACGTCAGCATAAAAATGCCTGTGAGATACA
This sequence comes from Helianthus tuberosus, assembly GCA_030545235.1. Classification (NCBI taxonomy): domain Eukaryota; kingdom Viridiplantae; phylum Streptophyta; class Magnoliopsida; order Asterales; family Asteraceae; genus Helianthus; species Helianthus tuberosus. The sequence goes on from JARYGA010054189.1 coordinate 25,689, forward strand.
TAGGTTATTTTGATTTAGGATTCATGACTTGTAAGTTTAAAGAATTGTTTAACAAAAGTTAGTCATGAACCCTGAAAAGTGTTTTCCTTTGTAAATCATATGAAAATTGATAAGAAATTAGATGATATAAAAGAAAAATGTGTGGTTAAATAAATAACCAAATAAAATGAATTTGTATAAGATATGTTGTTTGTAAAACAATGTTTTGTGAAGTTATGTTCTTTGTATAAGATGTAATATGTCTAAATTGAAATGGTTTAAATAACGCTACGATGTGTAATATCATAAAAACACTTATATATAGGAAGTACTAGCGGCGTATCCACCATGCTTTTATCATATTATACACGCCTCGTTATTTAAATCACTTACCCAAACAAACCACCAAAATGTCTTGTTTAAACAAATGTCAAAATGTTTATGGGTAAATAATGTCTATTGTCAAATGTAAATCATGTAATGTGTAATCAAATGTTATGTATGGCAAGTGAAATGTGTCAAATAAAACCATAGGTAAAATGCACAAAACAATGTATTGAAGTAAATCATAGTTTAAATCAAAAGTTATGTTTTGTAAAATAAATTCTCTATTGATACAAACATCTATGCGGTAATGTTAAAACGCATACATTCAAGCCTTGCGACTGTGGAGACAAACCCTTAAACAAATCAAAGGTTTATCAAAAATCATGTATATCAGATTCAGTCATTTCCTACTTCCAAACAAACCTAGGAAGCCAGAAATGGGAGTTGTCAATTCCTATAGTACCACTACTTACTACCGAGCGGCGTGATCAATGTTAATGAACGTATTTATGTCCCTTTAAACAAACCAAATGCCATACCAAATGTAAGCATGTTATGTGAAAACAATGTACTAAGTATGCTAAATGAACATACATAGCAAAAATGTGATGTAAATCAAAGTGTACATATGCTAAAATAAACATATGAAACAAATGTGTTTATGAAATCAATGTACTAGCATGTTAATTAAAACATACATAGCAATAACATGGATGAAATCACGTACTATACGTGTACTACATGAACATAGCAAGCATATGTTATAAAAGCATGAAAAGCACGAAAGTAAACAAGTAGGCACATGTGTTTCACCCCAAAATATTTGAAAACAGTAAAAGAGGGGACTATGTACTCACTTGATAATGCTTAGAGTTCTTGAGATAACAACCAAACCAAGCTAGAAGGATCACGGAATCAATCGGCACCTAATATAGGTAACTACGTTAATAAACCGGACCTAAATCGGAAGATCGAATAAAATGTGGTTTCGTAAACCAAATGAGTATAGGAACTCATGTAATATGGTTTAACAAAGCCTACATTCTAAAACGGAACCTATCCTAAGTGCTTATGACCCGTTACGACTCGTTAAGGTAGTCTACGATACTTTAACGCGTCGTTCGCTTAAAACGCGTTCGGACCGCTTAACTAGTCCTATGACAAGTATTATATGCCTTAACATGTCTAATAATGTTTCCTAATCAGTTTAGATGTCAAAATTTAGGTTACATATGCTTAAAATAAAATTATGCGTAAAAAGGGCATTTTGATCATTTTCCTAAGGCATATAAACTACCTATCATACAACTAATTAAACGTAGTGACCATAAGGTATAACCTCGGAAGGTTATTCCCTATACAACTATGGTCACAAAATGTGTTTGGTCGGATCCTAATGATTGACCAAACGGGTCGGGTTCGAAAGTCTAAGCGGTTGTTTAGACCGCTTATCTTACGACCCTAAATAAGCACCAAACTAAAAGTGACGAGTTAAACATGTTAAAACATGTTTAACTAATTTAGAAAACAAGTTTGATATCAAAACAAAGTGTTTTGATACCCGAAAATAGCTTCGTTGCAAAATACGCGTAAATACGTATTTTCACCGAAACTATGACTCGTCACTACCCCTAATCAACGTGGTAATCAGTAGGTATAGTCACAAGGGACTATAACCATCATGATTACACTCACGTTGTAAAGTTCAAACGAACTTTGTGTTGACCATAAACTGGTCAAAGCAGAAAGTCAAACACTGTTTGACTTTCATGCTTAAAATGCATAAAAGCATGAAAGAAACTTACAAAAGGTCCAGGCCTTTTAGATTTGAACTCAAAATACTCAGGTATGAAGCTTCACAAGGAGAGCTTCAACTTAGAGCAAAATTGAGAGCAAATGAGGAAGTTGGAGAATGAAATTGAGTGGGTATTTATAGATTTTCCAAAATCGTTAGGATCGTTTCTTGGGTTTTGAGCTTTGATATTGGTCATCCATGTGTGGCACATGGTTTTAAATACCATGGGAACTCATAAACAAGCTCCAAGTATTGCAAAACAATGATAGAAATCAGTGGGAACAGGTTGCAAAGCTGAATTCAATGAATCTGGTCTGCAGGTCTGTCACGCCCCGCGTAGGCTTATGTCTGGGCCTTCGCGCCCCGCGAGCTATGTTCGACAGTTTGGCAGTTTTAGTCCCTGCAAGCTTGGGATGCCATTTCTGACTTGTTTAAACCCCGTTAAGCCATTTTTAAGGATCTACAATGATGCCAAAGTATAGGGGACATGAAATATGCTTGAAAATATCTCGGATGTTGGTTCGTTTGGTCGTACGGTCTCGTTGTTCGGTTAATTACGACGAAACATGAACGGACGTGAAAAACGATCCAAATTGCGCGACGAATGGAATTTTATCATGCCAATCACTAAAATAAAATATTTTAATGATTACAAAAAATTTTTGGATGTCCGGATATGTTCAGAACGTAAGATATGTGCGTAAATGCAAACTTATGCACTTTTTGATGCTTTTAGTCCCTGATTGACCAATAAGTTTTATTTTCGCATACCGAACCCCTCAAAGCCTATTTCTAAGCTATGTAAAGGATATTTAGGGTATGTTTAGCTTATGATCAATTTCCGGAATGTTTGTTATTATACGAATCGGCAGACTTTCGCAGTTTGACACAAATAGTCCCTGCGATCGAAAAAACTTGATTTTGCCATACCAAACCCTCCAAAACTTATTTCAAAGTTATATAAAGGTTATTTAAGGTATGTTAAGAATATTTTGATATTCCGGAGTGTTTGTCGTGTTAAACTGATTAAGTTTACACATCGGTTTATGTATAACTCTCCAGAAAAGCGATTTAGAGTTTAAAATTGAACAAAATCAAAACGTGCAAAATGTCAAACATAAATAAACAAACATTGGGGTCAAATCACATTGTTTTATTGATGATTGAACTATTCAGAGTTTTGTACAATGATTACAAGCACAGATGTCACACGTGATGCGTCATATGGAGACTTTTAAAGGTATTATTGTAATTATAGTTGTTTAATTATTAAAGTTGAAACGGGCATCTACGCTAATTTGATTTGTATTGCTGTTCACTAGGCACAAGTGTGCGCGAATGGAATTGCGGGCTATCGCCAGAGCGAGACATCATGGGGGAGGTATTGAAAGATCAATCGAAAGAACAATGTGACTTGCGAATAAAGTACTTATAAAAAATCTTGTTAAGTGACGTAAACTCACTGCGATCTAAGTTGGAGAAAGAAGTACATGAATACGCAAATTTGAGTGAAGATGAAAGAATGGAAAATGCTAAAACTGCAAAGGAAAGGATCGAGTTCCGATTGAATGAAGAATAGCACATAGTTTCGTTAAAACTGATATGTTTTTATACATGTTTTATTTTAGATATTAGCATGGTTCTGATATGTTTTGATACATGGTTTATTCTAGATATTAGACTGGTTCATTTTGACAGGAAAACCGAACACAATGGAAAAACTTATATTCGTATGTAATTATTTGGTAGGATTATTGTACAAAGTGATGGCAATGGTCTATTTTCTATAATATAAAACTATAATTCAGTATAAAACACTACAGGTATAATTTGACAACATGTAAGTGTTTGATTCATGTTATGAGTGTTGTGATATTCGAAAGTATACTATAACACTACATTTCAATATAAAACACTATACTATAACAAACAATGCATTTAAAGCAGTTTATCAAAAATGTCAATTTTCTTTTCATCTTGACAACCTACAAAACCATAAATATAACACTATAATTAAATATAACACACTATAAGTAAAGTAAGTCTTTAAACTAACTGTATAGCACAATATCACCATGTCTAATACTGCATTTAATACAGATTACCAACATTGTCACATTTGATTCATCTTATGTGAATTCGAAACTATAATATAACACAACAAGTTAATATAAAACACTATAATTATTTATGTTTCCCATTCATGGCCAACATGAAATAAAAGACAAGTTCAAAATCTATAAAATCCCACACAAGGAATCCAACAAAAAAGTAAACGTCATTAAAAAAAAGAAAAATAGCTCAAGTACGCATAATTTGGTAATCTACTACTCCTGGTCTTCAACTTCTAACTCCTATTCGTCATCTCCTTCACCCGCCACTTCCTCACCTTCTAAGGAGTCGTCGTTCTTTTCCCTTGCAGGGTACGTGCATGTACGTATATTATGCCCCCTACGTTTGCAATTGCTACATTCACGACCCTTTTTTTCCCAGATTGACTAATGGCAATTTCACGCTTACTCTTCATTCTCATAGGCTTGCCCATACCTTTAAATCTAGTTCCAACCGGCATGCGAACAGTTATAAGTGTTTCTTGGGTGTAGCCAGTTATTTCAGCAAACCTATCGCGATGAATCCTTGGGGGTGCGTTGACAACTGCCTGATCAGCCGTCGCTTGATACTAGACAACATGGTCCCTGAAAGCGCACAAGGCATCAAAGTTATGAACCAACCTGTTAATAAGAGACTCGGCTGACCTTGTTATCTCCCGTACAACACCATTAACTTGCTGGTACCGATCATCACTTTCATTAATACCTAATATCGCTCCAGGAGCACTATTAGGAACAGCTTCGCTGGTCCACCGTCGGCATATATACCTTTCAGGGAACTGCCTGATATCAAGAAACCGCAAAACGCAAAAAATGTATGCGCATAAAAGCCCAAACTATTCATACCTATTGCATGAACAACTCATAATCATATCTTGCTGCCACATCATAACCTAATACATAAAAACAAAAAAATGAGAACAAAAATATATACTCAATAAAAACTATTAGATAGAACACCATGTACAAGAAAGATTATAAATAAACAATTGTTACATTCTCTGGTTACCTGAAAAAATGTAGTACAGGTTTGAGAAAAGTCCTTCACAGAGAAGTTCACAAAATTATCCTCTCTTTGATCCCATTTTCCAATACCACACTTGTGAATGGTTGTCTGAATTTCAAGTTGCACATCGAAGAAAATTGTCCGTGTGTATATGTTTGCCGCCTGTTGTTCTAAGACAAACTCTTTTGCAAATATTTTGGGGTTCGTGTGCCTAGTATCGTGATCATTTTTCCTGTGTTCGTGTCTTTGGGCTTCGATTGCAGAATCAAAATGCCCCAAGAATTCAACAAGCGTACAGTTCGGGTTGCAAAACTGCCCAAAGAAATGCTTCTCACTTTCCGAACGTGATGAAGTACGCATCAGCCCAGACATGTGTTCATCACGATAGTACGCAGGGATCCATGTATCCCTAATCTCATAAATTGACTGTAACCATTCATGATTCACCAAATCAAAATCAGCCAATATAACACCCCATTCGGTTTCAAACTGTTCAGGGAGTAATGCATCAGTCCAAACAATGCCACACAACCTCTTCTTAAAATCGGTGTTATTGCATAGGTTGGCGCCAACCTAATAAACAATGAACAACATTAAAAAAATTAAATATAAAATAAACATGATAAAACATTATATAAAAGTAAAACAGCATCGATAAACAAAAAACCAAATATTCAGATATAAAAAAACTACAAAAAACCAACAAAAGAATTCCATTAAAACAATAAACTTCGTAAACAATAATTTTGGTATTTAATAAACCTTGGTAGTAAGTTTGTCCATTATATGCCACATGCAAAGCCTGTGCCTACTTTCAGGCCAAGTATCTTGAATAGCTTTCCTCATCGCTGGGTCTTGATCAGTTACAATCACAGGTGGTGAGCGCCCAAATGCCTGCCGAAATGCGTTAAGCAACCAGCTATATGTTTCAGCGGTTTCATTACCTATTATAGCAGCACCCAAGGTAACATTACGATAGTGATTGTCAACGCCGGTAAAAGGTACGAACATCATATTGTACCTATAAAAAAATAACTGGTGTGATAACTGATTTGATATTGTAAAATCCATACAAGTGTAAAAACATAAAACAACCTACATTATTTAAATAACAAATTGAAATTAAAACACTATAAGTGTTTTAACAAAATAACTAATTACCATATGACACTATTGTACATGCATATAACACTGGAGTAGTGATACCCAAAAAATAGAAAAAAAAATAGTTGGATTATAACACTATAGAACAGTTGTAATAAACATTGTCATGGGGATAAAACACTAATATATAAATTTAACGAGTCTAATCATGCATATGACACTACACTATAAGCATTATCAGGGGGATAAAACACTATGATATAAATCTGTTCAGAATGTAATGAATCTGAAACTAAAGGTAGGATACGAACTTGTTACGACGATAAGTAGCATCGAAAGACACAACATCCCCAAACATATGAAAATTTCTCTTTGAATCTCCATCGGCCCAGAACAACGCCCGTAAAACGCCATCGTCAGTTGTTAAGTATTCCATAGAGAAATTGGGCATAAATTCTTTCTTCCTTTTTAGGCGTTTAATAACCATGTCAGCATCGTACTCAGCTATATACCTATTTAAGTCTCTCTTGTAGTTTTTGAAGTCAACTTTCGTGGCACCTACCTTGTTAAGACCTCCATAAAGAGTCCTCATAATGTTAAACGCTCTAACTGGACCAATATTTATGGCACTCAAAGCATTTACAGCTTCTTCCTGTACGTAATTGATTCCTCTGTTGTCAGGAAGCAGGTACCTGTCATCTTCAGCAACAAATGAGTGATTATGCGACTCCTCGAAGTAATAAACCTCGTAAATATTATCCGGGTTTATCTTAACCCGAATGCATGCTTCACAGCCAATCCTTATAGAAGGAACACTGCGAGTAATCTTAGTCTTCGATTTATCATTAGAACTACCGGCTTCCTGAGTCGAGTCAATTGCCTTAAAGGGTTTACTACCCTCTTTTGAGTATAGGAAGTATTTATTATGTATGACACCCTTTTGAGGCTCGTATTGAGTACCCTTCCTAGCTGTGAAACCTCCCACCTTAGCATATCTTTGGTAAAAAAGAAAGGCATTTTCGAGCGAATCAAACGTCATGTGCATCTTAGGTTTAATGGAATCGTCGACATCTGGTATAAATGTCCTCCTTCCAGAATTTGGGGACACGTGAACATCACCACCGGCTGGTATGTATGAATATCTACAATAAAAAACGACACATCAGTCATTTATAAAACACTATAAACTATAATATAACTAAGAAACTCAATGAACAAAGTTAACAACATGTTTTTGTATTTAATAAAACACTATATGAAGATATAACACTATCTGTTTATTATAAGACACTATAAAATTCAATTAACAATAATCTGTTGATTTAAAACACTTAACAATCATAAAACACTATGAACCAGAATTACTTTATCTACTAAGCTAATAAATAACAAGGGTTATGGAATTTGATTATGACACTATAAAATGTCATCACCAAAAACAAGTTTAATACATGACACTATAAAACAACTTTGCAATATCTACACATCGTATCACAACATTGAAGATGCATATAACACTATAGTTGAAACACCAAAGTATCTGGTGGGTTAAACAATAACGACCAGGCTTAAAATAACATTGTATTGGGGATAAAACACTATGAAAGGAAATTAAGATGTCTGTACAGAATATAACACTATTGATTATACATATGACACTATACATCTAAATATAAAAAAAAAAAACCCTGTTCATGACAAAACACTACAACAACTTACCCTAAACAATTCAGTGTGTAAAACACTACATAAACACACAATCAAATCATATTTAAATCTGTAGAAAAAAAAACCTGTAACACCGCATACTAAAAAAAAAAACAAAACCCGTCTGTCAAACATATATCCCTAAAGATCGCAACATGATAACTCTTAACAGATTCAATTACTATGATAAACATATACCTGCATCAGCGGAATCCATTGAAATTGATATAAAACACCAGAATCGCAAAAGGTTAACAACTGTATTATCTCTGCCGATTTCATGAGACCTCATGTATTTATAATTGATGAAGAATGATGCGCACATGAAAATCTTATTGGATCTTGCAAAAAATTACAAAATTTGAATCAATCGCTGAAATATCTCATCGCCAGTTTTTTTTTTTTTTTTTTTTTTTTTTTTGCAGTTATCTTGGAATCAATTAATTGATAAGAATGGAAAATTACTAATACACCCTTTTGAATTAATTAAGATAAAGGACACCTGTCATTCCCAAATTATTTCTCACTCTTCTCACAAAAGTTGATTAATGTACAGGATCCTAAACCTATATATATATATATATATATATAATGGGAAAATAGCAAGATTAGCCAAGAATTGGTCAAAGTTTCCAAAATAGCCAACAGAAATGTCTCATAGAGCCGTTACCATATTGCTAAAACTTCTTAACCACAGTCCAATCACTGGCTGCCACGTGTCCGACAACGCTGTAACGTCTCAGATTCATGCGGAGTTCTTAGCTGAGACGTTTCCATTGGCTTACCCCTTAAGCTGAGACGTTTCCATTGGCTTGCCCCTTGAGCTGGTTGAAAGTTCTCAGCTGAGAACCTTCCACATGGCTCAAGCCGTTTCACCCTCTAGCCGGCTTCAGCACACTCTCTCTCTCCCTAGATTAATCAACAAATTATCAACTATTTCGATTCAAGAATCATGTAATACAATCACTAAACACTGAAATTCAACCGTCAATTTACGTTTTTCCTTAACAAAATCATTGAAAAAATGCTGAATTACATCGATTTTTCCTACGGTAACGATGACGACAGCAAGCTCTGGTCATCATTCATCCACCAATCAAACGGTGGCGCGTATGATGAATTTAACACAGCGTTGCACTCGTCGATCTTTTCGGTAACTCCACCGGTGGTCCTGGATTACGATTGACCAGTGGCATGTGTGAAAAACTCGCCGGAATTCGCACCGTTTCAAGACCTAATTGACCGGCGAAATTGGTGCCTGAATAATCACCGGCTGAGTTCCAAAGAAGCAGAAGTGCTCCGCCAAGAGAATGTTAATCTTCAGATGATGAATTCGGAGCTAAACAAGCAGTTATCTCAGTTGCAACAGGAAGGGTTGGAGTTGCTGAAGCCGGCTAGAGGGTGAAACGGCTCGAGCCATGTGAAAGGTTCTCAACTGAGAACTTTCAACCGGCTCAAGGGGCAAGCCAATGGAAGCGTCTCAGCTCAAGGGGCAAGCCAATGGAAACGTCTCAGCTAAGAACTCTGCATGAATCTAAGACGTTACAGCGTTGTCGGACACGTGGCAGCCAGTGATTGGTCCATGGTTAAGACATTTCAGCAATATGGTAACGGTTCTACGAGACGTTTCCGTTGGCTATTTCGGAAACTTTGACCAATTCTTGCCTAATTTTGCTATTTTCCCTATAATAATTGTTTCATATTAGTATATGTATTCAAAATGTTAAATGGACGTATAACTAGGTATATAAAAATTGTTAAATGGACGTATAACTAGGTTTATTATAATACAGGGGAATGATCCACTAAAAAGTAGATTTTGCCTAAGTAGCCTAAGAAGAATTGTGATGATGTCATGTGAGACTCCATATAAGTAGGAAGGAAGAGCATTTTGGTCTTTAAAAATAGGAGTGTGAAAATGACATGTGACACCCCTTTTGTTTTCTAAAAATTACAATAAAAAAATCCAGTACAAAAAATCTAGTACAAAAGAATATAGCACAAAAAAAAGCAGTACAAAAAAATATAGCACAAAAAATCTAGTAAAAAAATATAGCACGAAAAAATTCAGCACAAAAAAATATAGTACAAAAAATCCAGCACAAAAATTAAGAAAAAAAAATTAAGACAAAAAAATCAGCACAAAAAATTTAGCACAAAAATATAGTACAAAAATCCAGCACAAAAAAATGTTATACAACATAGAAATACAACACATTTTGTGATTTTTTAGTCATCTAATTTTATATAGCAATATGGTACTCAAATTAAAGATAAAAAAACGCTCGATTTTATGGTGAAATTTTTGTGAAAAAATAATGTTGTATAAAAAATTATGAACGCTTAAAAAATGAGGGTGGAATATGCATATGTGACTTGCATGTGGAGAGATAAAGTCAATAAATAGGATTTTCCCAAGATACCCTTACACTACTATTTTTCTTACATTTTCATCTTAACCATTAATTTGAAAAATAAATGGTTAAAATTACTTCTCATCCTACTTAGCGAAAATAAACTTTTCATTTGATATTTACCCCTTATAATACATATATGATATAATCGAAGCTATTTTAATTAAAAAATGAGAATAATTCTTTGTTACTGGACATAAAGAGATCCAAATTAAATGGCCCATTTTGAAGTTTGAGCACAACCCACAATATGCTAAATGGTCACCTAAAGCCCTAAAGAAGGGAGGGACGATAAAATCCAAAAATATATTAAACTATGTTATAACCCATGGGTTAAATAAATGAATTTTATATACTAAATAATAAAACAATATATCTTTAAAAACCATCTTTATTACACGGGTTTAATAAATGTAATTTTATATATTAAATAATAAAAATTATATCTATAATATGACATAAAAAATCAAATAAATAATATTATAAATGAGAAGTATACATTAAATTTAAACTAAATAATAATCTATCTATACTATCAATAAAAGGAGAAAATGCAGTGACATAAGAAAAGCTGAGTTGGCAGACATAGAGGTTGTTCAACAAGGTTTTCCTTATGTCATTAATGCATCATAAATCGGAATATATAAATCACTCTAAAATACATTTAATTTTAAAAGCTCTCCCCACTATTCAATTTTGAAAGCTCTGCCCTCCATTCAAACCTTTGCCCATCATTCAAAATTCAAAAATTATGCCCCACATTCAAAATTCAAAATTATGGTTCCAGATTCAAAATTTAAACCATTTAGATATATAACATACCCTCTTCTTCAATCAATTACTCTCTCTCTATATTCATTCACCACTTTCTCACTCCAAAAACATCTCTACCCTTTCATCACCAGGTACATTTCTCAAATTAATCATCACCATCACTCTCAAAAATCCCAATTTTTTGTTTGATTCGAGCTGTATATGAACTCTGAGTAAACCTAACAATTGAGACATCGACATTTGTGACATTTATTCGTGAAAGTAATATGCAGAAACTGGATCGATTGTGAGTTTATTATGTGAATTGAGAGATGAAGGTTGAGTTGAGGATCTCAATGGAGGTTAGGGTTCTACTTATATTGCTTTCGGCTACAACCCTTAGCAATTACTCTTCAAATCATAGCGTCGCCGACTTACTGTCCGTCTTTTTCAGGAACACAACCCTTAGTAATTACTATTTTGTTGTGATTTAATTGATTCTTATTGATTTACTCCATATTTAGCTTAATTTGGTCTGAATCTCATGTTTCTTTTTTATGAAACCCCTAGATCTATAGTTCATTTTTCTTATGATTTGTTATGAGGTCTTTGATGTGTTTTAATGCATAAAGAGATTTGTTTAACAATGTTATTTTATTAAACACATTTCTTCTAAACTCAAGGTTAAATCAACGATTGCATGTAGCTTTGTTTAAAATTTTGATGTGTTTTAAATTACATTACCATATGTGTAATATATTCAATCTTTGTATGCAGTCAACTTTGTTTTAAGGTAGTTTGATGAACAACTTATAGGACTTGAGGAAAGTAAGAAGTCAACTACACTCAGCTGCAGAGTTTTTCGAAGACTCGTATCATAAAATCGAACATGATCCCTTGTGCATACATGTGTTTTTTGTTAATTTGATTTCATTATCATTTATCAACTAACTTGCTGCTTTAATCTTGGTTTAGATTGTTAGAAATCTTAAAATATTATGTGTCAAAAGCTCTGATCAGCACCATTGACCATTTGGGCTCTGTGACATCTAAAGTCAACAGTTTTTTTGGATGAAAACATTGATGAAGCTTTTGAAACAAATCTTCGAGTTGTATGCATCAAACAGGTTTGTTACATATCAATATTTGTTTGATTATTTTCTTCACATGAGTTTGTTACACGTGTGTGATTTTGTTGGAGATTGTTGCAGAGATTACAAACATGCCAGACGTTTAGCGATCATGAGGGTCTTTCGCAACAATCGTTTTTTATATAGACACCCAAGTAATATAAGCAATATCTGCTACCAGGTTATTAAATGTTTTTTTTTATATTTTGGGTTCTTATTTGCTAGCAGATACTAAATATTATAAAATTATAGACGGGCAGTTTCCTGAAGTAGCGAAAGCAAAGACTGAATCATTCACTTTGAGGTAATATTTATCACTTTAATTTGTTGGAACTCCATCGGGATCATGTTCGTTGTATATTATTCTTGTGCAGGAGAGAGCGTAACAAACGAGATTTAAAAGAATTCGGATCGGATTTGGTTGATTTTACATTTGCAAAAGCTGCATCAAACAAAGGATCAGGTAGGACTGTGGAGAGAACAGTGTTGTTCTTTCTTTTTTTTTCTTTTTTAAGTTGTTAACATTTGACCTAGAAATCTATATGTACTGACTGAGGTTTACTTGACAACCAGAAAAACGATCGAGATCAGTTTAACCAAGTCGGTTCAGAATCAAGCGATCGGGGTCTCTTGCTAACCCATCTGTCAGCCCAGTTGTTGGGATTGAACCCTACCAAAGGAACAGATAATTAAAGCCAAAACTGGATCAGAGCAGTGGATCCAGAATAAGCAGATGTTATGTATACAAATCTCTCCCCTTGAAAGTGGTTTCAACATCTGATGACCTCCTACCTACTGATCGTACAAACTGCTTACCTACAAACTGCTGATAAAGTAAAAGACTGATGAAAGAATAAAGCTCTGCTGTTCAATCTACTGCCTTGAGTCAAGCTCTGCTGATCATGATAAGTACTGCTGGGTTCACATCAGTGGAAGGATGCAGCAGTAGTTTAGTTATCTTTATGTAATGAAATGAAATGTAATAGCAGTAGTTAGCATAGTAGAGGTTGTATAGATCAGGGGTTAGAGTTTGTTAGGAGGTTAGATGTCACTTTCATGGTGACGTCAGCTTAGATGCCTCAGTGGTTTGCTCGTGCCTATAAATAGAACAGTACCATGCACTGTTCTATTTAGCTCTTTCACTATCTTCTTCCTGCACAAACAAATACTGTGAGCTCAGGCTGATGGGGAGTTTGTTGCATACTTGCAAAATTGTAATCGTTGTTGAAATTAAATTCAATCATTCGGTTCAATGTTAAACATGTATGTTAAAAGCAATTCTCCTGTTTGATTGTGAAAAGTTTGCTTCCATCTTAATTCCGCTGCACAACTCATTCATCTTCATCTTAATCCAAACGTAAAACACAATCAAAACCAAACTCAGATCCTAACAATTGGTATCAGAGCTTGGACAGTCAAATTTGATTCACCAATCATTTTGACGTAAATAGTTCAGCTCACAAAAGTTGATACTGATAGTTTGTTCATTTTGTTGAAAAACAGAGCAAGGTTTAATCACCATCAAAGTTGATTAATCAGTGCCTGTAAAACAACCAGGATGACGTCACAATCACAAGATGATAAGAATAACATTGGCTCTCTTTTCAAACCACCCATGCTTAAACGTAATGAATACAACATCTGGGAGAGAAGGATGGGTCACATCCTTGCTCAACATAATACTGGATGTTGGAGGTCTGTTGTTTTTGGTCCCCATGTTCCTATGGTGCCAAGTGCCGAGGATGCAAAGAAGTTCGTTCCTAAACCAACTGAAAACTATATTGAAACTGATTTTCAAAAGTTCGAACTCGATGCCAAAGCATTTAGCATCATAGCATTTGCATTACCCAATGAAATCTATGCTGGACTGTTACATTGTAACAGTGCCAAAGAGCTATGGGATGCACTGAAGGAACAGTTTGGGGGGACAGAAGAAGTTATTGAAAACAATAGGGAAATTCTGAATCAGCGGTATGAAACATTTTGTCACATCAAGGGTGAATCATTGACTCAGCAATTTGAGCGATTCAGTTGTCTCATTAGTGAACTAAGGCTTGTTAAAGTAACATTTCCAAATTCAACTCAAAATAGCAGGTTCCTTAGATCACTACCAGAAAAATGGGATACCATAGCTTTTGTTACTAGAAACTCTGCTGAATTCAAAGATCTAACCCTGAGCCAACTTCATGGTAGACTCCTGACCTATGAAAGGGAGTTAAACCAGAAAAAGAAGTTGCAAGAGTCTGGAAAAGTTGCTGATGATTATTCATTCGGTAGCACAGCTCTTTTTGGTCAGGAAGAATCTGGTAGCAGTAGTAAGGATCAGGGTTATGATCACTTTATTGATATAACTGCTGGTGGAAATTTTAACAACCCTGATCCTCACTCTGCAAATTATGCTTTTACTGCAAATTATGAAAACCAGATGTCAGTTAACTTGTGCTTTGAACTCAATGATTTGCAACACTTTGATCCCACTGATTTAGAAGAGATGGACATTTTGCATCAATTGGCTTTGCTTAGTGTAAGAACAAGCAAATTCTACAAAAGAACAGGGAGAAAATTCCCAGGGTTACATGGGAATTTAAGGGTGGGGTTGGATAAATCAAAAATTAAGTGCTACAAGTGCAATAGGCTAGGTCATTTTGCTAGGGAATGCAGGAGTCAAACCACTGGTCCTATAATCACTCATCCCAGCTCAAACCCTAGACCACAAAATCAAAGCACTGTTCACTATACCCAATATACCCCTGCAGCCCATGTTAACACTGCTCACTATGCTGCAACCCCTGTGCCTGTGCATTATGTTCAAACCACTATTCCACAAATTCAGTATGTTCAAACCCCTGTCCCTCAGGCACAAGTGCAACCTGTTGCACCTCAAGAAGCTGCTCCAACAGTGGTACAACCAGATCAACAAAGCTTTTTCACCCAAGGTTTTGTTGACTGGAGCAGCATGCCTGATGAGCTTGGTGATGAAAATTTTGCACTCTATGCTTTTAATGAACCTTCTAATGATGAATTTTGTTTAATGGCATTAGAGTCAATACCAGAGGGGGTAGAAACTGAAGGTGAACAGCTAAGTGATGAAACAGTGGATAAAGTGGCTGAAGCAGTGGTTACTGCATTTGCTGGTGAACTACTGCTGGGAGAAAATTCAGAAACCCTGATTGAACCACTGTCTGACCCCTGGTCCGAAGATGACAAAGAAGAAAAGGAAGAGAAGAAAGCAGGTGAGAAAGAAGATAGAGCTGATGAAGAAGGTGATTATAAATGTGATTGTGCCATGATGGCTGCTGCTAAGGTAACACCTCAAGTTCTGGAAAAACTGTGTTCAGACCAATGCATTATTGCATTTGCTAACATCAAAGAGGTAAATGAAAACCTTAGGGATAAAGTCTTATCTGATGAAGTCAAATTTGAAAAGTCATTAAAAGAACTTAGAAACAAATTGGCTGAAAAAGATAAAGAAATCAGCAGTCTTAAAGAAGAGCAGAGCATAACCAAGACTCAGCTTCAAACTATGGTAGAAAAATACCAAGTTTGCAAAAAGGAGTTGGAGTCCACCCAGATCACCTGTGAAAGATGGGTGGAATCTTGTAAAGGGTATGAGGTTATGCTTGAGAAACAGCTTGAAAGCAATGTCAAGTTTGGTGTAGGATATAGAAAATATGATGATCTTGTAAACACTGCTGGAAAACAAGCTGGTTCATCTGAAATTAAACCAACAAACATGTAACGCCCCATAAATCGGTTAATATTAAAATAAATGAAAGCGAACAAAAATTAACTTAGTTGATGGGTTATGATAAGATATAAGTTAAATGTTGGAAAAATGCTTGAATTAGATACTTATTAAACTTGGAAGGGGGTAATGTGTAAAGTTTTATTAGTTTGGGATTTATAATGTAGAAACCCAAAAACACACACTATGTGCGTGATCTGGGATCGACCAGGGACTGGAGAAACAAGGGTTCACCCTTGTTCTTGCAAAAACTCATCAATTAGCAAGAGAATTCAATGTTAATCAGCTGCATGTCTTAAATTCTCGATCTGCTAAGCATACCTAGTGAAGTGGTAAGTCGAATTTCTTAACTTGGTGAATTGTAGAAAAAGGGTTTCAACCCAATCATGAATTTGTGGTGTGATTTGTCTAAATTGGATGTTAGGGTTACTCCCTTGAGTAGAAATCATGCTTGATTGTAGTTTAATTGAAAGAAAATTTATAAACCCACTTGATGAGAAATTAGCATGAAAACATAATCAAGTAGAAGTAAATATGTGTAATTGAGATACATGATCTTGTTTATAATACTCGAATGCTAGATAAATTGATGTAGAATAAAAGAATTATATGAACTAGATTGATTATTGACGGTATGTATGATAAACTAGTAAAGGTCATGCTTGAATACTTGTACTTTATGCTTTATTAATGTGACTCACACTAAGTGTTTGATGAAATGCTTAAGAGAATAAATGTGTAAATTCTGAAAATTTGTGATAATGTTGTCACTTGTAAATGATGGAATGAAAGTGTTGGACTAAATGAATGAATGTGTTTAATGTAGGCGTGAAGGAAGAAGGTTCCAACACTAGGAAGTCGGAAAGCTCACAAGACCGAGGTACGTTAGTGTACATCTTATCTCTATTATGTTGTCATATGTATAACAATCTTTATTGTATTATGTTGTTATGTTGGAATCATGAAAGTCAAACTATATAATATTGTTGAAAGCAAAGTTTAGAACCGTCATAAACGGATGTAGAGAAAGGAATATGATATGATGGAAATGCTTCATATCCGGTTCCTTCTAGTCGAATCGGGTATGGAAAGTTAATTATGTTTGAATGAAAGTTTACTCGACCCGTCTTATCGGGTTGGAGTGTAATCGAATGTAAAGAATAAATTCGTTCGTTATGAATGAATCGAATGAAAATTATGATAACCATACTAGTACCCGTTGTTAGCGGGTATGTTAAGAAAGCAATGCTAGTCTCTATATTGAGACGAGTATGTAACGAACCGTCTAACGGTTGGTAATGTAATTGAAAGATGCAAGGCCGCTATAATGATTATTCGGGTTATTAGTCAATTATGTTAGAGATGAAATGCTAACTTCTTTTGTTTACGTTGAACGTAGGTAAATCCTCAGTTTAGGCGACTTGGCAAGTTGGAGCGAGCATACGTACACTTTATGACCATCAAGCGCTTCCGCTAGTTCGTATTGATGTTTTGGGTTAAATGTCCATTTTGTACAGCTTGTTAGTAGTCATACTTTCTAAACACTTGATGTTATGTTTTTTTTAGTCGTGTCTAGTCGAACGGGTTGTAGACTTAGTTGTTTCTGATGATGGTTAAACAGGGATAAGCTCGTCTTATGGACGGGTCATGCCCAAATTTTGTTAAAATCATGCATTAATGATATTAGTATATTTTACCTCTCAATTGAGAAAAGTTTAGACATTTTAAAAGATTATGTTTCTAGCGTCTTTTGGATGTCGTTTCTACTAAACGCAAGTGAGGGCCTTACAAAACAAGAATGGCCAAGAAGTGAAAATCACTGATAAACTTGGTAACAAAATCACACTTGAGAGACCAGTGGGATCCTCTACTTTTGAGGAAATTGAGAAATACCAATTTAAACCCACATGGTCTGATGAGTGTGACATTTTTGAAAATTTTAAACCCATGGATTTCACAACCACTGATGGTGTTAAAGCTCCAAAAGCAAAAGTCATTCCTCTCAAGGACATCCCAACAGAGGTTAAAAACTCTGTTGCAAAGGAGTCTGAAAAGAGAAAGAAGAGAGAAAAGATCAATAACTTGTTTTGTGAAAAAAGGAATCATCTAACAAAAGATTGTTTCCATTTAAAAGCATATGATTTGAATAAAACAAGTGTCATTGTTCCTGCTGAAAGCTGCACCATCTGTGGTAAAACAAACCACAAAACTCAAGCATGTGTGTATCTCAAAAACTTTGATGTGAAAAAGAATGAGTACACTGCTAAAACATCCTTGAGTACATCAACATCATCTGTCAAATTCACCAAAAATCAACCACTGCTTGTGCCAGTCCAAACAGCTGTTACAAAACAGCTGAATCAAACATCTGTCCAAAGAGATGTTCAAGTGACTGATGCACCCCCTGCCAACCAATTCAGAAAAGGCAAGGGACAATCATCTTACCAAAGGATTCCACATGTTTATGAGACCTACAAAAGGCCCTCTAAACCTAGAGTGAACAGGCATCCTTTTGGGTATCAACAGGTGATTGGTCAAAACCCACAACAGTGGTTAGAAAGAAACAATCCTAAAACTGTCCAAACCCCTGACCTAACCACTGTCCATCAATCTGCATCCATCCCAGACACTGTTGAGACCCCATCCAAAGCCTTATTGGCTTTGGAAACCCTAATGAACTAATCCTTTTACTTCATGTGCAGGGAGCTTCTGCATGCTTAGATAGCCTTTGATATGTAGATAGTGGAGGCTCCAGGCACATGACAGGATGTAAAGCCCTACTCAAAGATTTCAAAATCCATAGAGGGGGTGATATATCCTTTAGGAATAATAGTAAAGGAAAAGTTATGGGGTCTGGTACAGTACAGTCTGGAAATGTAAAATTTGAAAATGTCAATCTGATAGACAATCTAAAATTCAACCTCCTGAGTGTTTCACAAATGAGTGATAAGGGGTATGGGTCTTTCTTCACAAAGGAGTGTTGTAGGATTGTTGGACCATAAATGGTTGAAAAGATTGAAGCAATAATAAAGACTGGAAAAACAAAACTTGTTGCTCAAAGAAGTGGCAATGTTTATGTTGTTGATATGTCAAAAGAGTGTCCCAGAACTGATGCCTGTCTGTTCTCAGCTACCTCTAACAAAGAGACAGAAGTTTGGCACAGAAGACTGGGGCACACAAATCTCAAGACAATCACTGAAATTTCAAAAAATGGCCTAGTAAGAGGCTTACCACAAAAACTGTTTTCATGTCCTGAGCATTGTGTTTCCTGTTTAAAAGGAAAACAACATAAAAGCTCTTTTAAGTCCATTGAAGAGTCCAAAACAACCCAGTGTTTGAAAATGCTTCACATGGATTTGTTTGGCCCAGTTCAAGTCATGAGTCTCAAAAAGAAGAGATATTGTTTGGTTATTATTGATGACTTCTCTAGGTTTACATCGACTTTCTTTTTACACTCAAAAGATGAGACTGCAGGCATTTTGCAAGACTTTGTGACACAGGTTGAAAAGCAATTTGACTGTCCAGTAAAAGTCTTCAGGAGTGACAATGGCACAGAATTCAAAAATAAGGAGTTGGATGCCTTCTGTGTGAAGAAAGGGATTGTAAGGCAGCATAGCATCCCTAGAACACCAGAACAAAATGGGGTGGTTGAAAGAAAGAACAGGACACTGATTGAAGCTGCTAGGACCATGCTTGCTGACTCAGGTTTGCCTTTGACCTTCTGGGCAGAGGCAGTAAACACTGCTTGCTATGTCCAAAACAGAGTTTTAATAAATCTCAGGCACAAAAAGACTGCTTATGAAATTCTGTATAAAATAAAACCACTGATCTCATACTTTAAAGTATTTGGCTGCCCATGCTTTATTTTGAATTTAAAAGATTCCATCTCAAAATTTGCAGCCAAAGTAGATTGTGGTTATCACCTGGGATACCCAACCACTGCCAAGGCCTACAAAGTGTTTAATACACGGACCAAAGCAGTGGAGGAGACTTTGAATGTAAAGTTTAATGAACTTTCATCAATGAAAATCCCAGCAAATCCTGCAGATTTGTTTGATCTTGATAAATTTACTTTTGAAAACACTGCTGTCAAGACTAACAGTGCAGGTCCATCAGAGAATTCACCACCAGACTATGGGTATGAGATCATCATTCCTCAACAAAAGTCTGCCACAATGGGAAAAGCATCAGTTGTACAAAACAGCTGTCAAAGCTCAACCACTGCTACCTCAACAGTTGTTGACCAAAGTAGCCCATCAACCACTGCTTCCACATCATCAAACACTGCTGACAAAAGTCCCCAAACAGTGGATAAAAGTTAGCATGTGTCCACACCATTACCTCCTATTCCACCACCTTTTGAAGCCACTGCTGGATCATCAAAGTCACCAGCAGTGGATGAAACACATTTGCAGCCTTCACCAACAAATGCCATCATACCATACCAAGGAGATTTTATCTTCTTGAGATCTCATCCACCTGATCAAATCATTGGCAACATCAATGAAGGGGTGCTCACAAGAAGCCAAACCCAAAACATTTGTCTTTTTGCTGGTTTTCTATCACTCCATCAGCCAGTCAAGTACCAAGAGGCACTGAAAGACAACAGCTGGGTAGAAGCCATGCAAGAAGAGCTCCAACAGTTTAAAAGACAACAAGTATGAGAGCTTGTACCACTGCCAAAAGATGTAAGTCCCATCGGCACAAAGTGGGTCTTCAAAAACAAAACAGATGAAAGGGGCTTCGTTGTCAAGAATAAAGCCAGGCTTGTGGTTCAAGGTTACAGACAGGAAGAGGGGATTGATTATGATGAAACATTCGCCCCTGTAGCAAGATTGGAAGCTATAAGATTGTTCATGGCCTTTGCTGTCAACCACAACATGAAGGTGTTTCAAATGGATATTGATGTGGTCTAAGTTATACATATTTTATGTCAATATTTCCTACACTTTTGAGTAGCTAGCGGGTTATTTTAATTACATTCTACTCATTGCTCGTTCATATTTAATGTTTAATCATTTTAAGAAATAACAAGTCAAAATGGTTAATTAACGAGCAAACGCGAGAGAGCTAAGAAGTCAAGGGACTAAATATAGCATTTCTTGAAAGTTATTAAAAATTAGAATGTGCATGGTGAAAAGAAAAGGTGCACTAGACGTATTATGATGCTAGGGTTTTAAAGAGCAATCAAATTACCATTATGCCATTATTGAATCTACTTAATTACAATACTTGCCATCACATTATTGTTTTTGTGATTTAGATTGTTGAAGTCGGTTGGTGTAAAAAAAAAGAATTCTACATAATTACATGATTTGCACGGCTTCACTTTCTTTAGTGTGGGCCGCGTGGAGTTATAGGAGGCCAAGCACACTTAGTGGATTTATTAGATCAGGCCCATACTTTGACTTATGTGATAAACTAGTAATAATGCCCGCGCGCGTTGCGGCGCGGGCACATCGCAAACATCGAATGAATTAGTATAAGCGTTATGTGTTGCGTTAACCACACGAAAACGAATGTTCAACGTATCTGATTGAACTTAATGTAACCTACATAAGCATTGCGATTGGATCCAAGCGTTATGTGTTGCGTTAACTACATGAAACCGTATTTATACAATACAATTATAATGTATTCTATGTGACCCGAATCAGACATATAAAACGTAGCGGGTATAAAGGAGAAACAAACACGTGTAAACAAAAGAGATTAATTAGAACTTTAAAAAAAAAAAAAACACACACAATTTGACTTCACTCGATTCAGAACAAAAAGTACCAAACAATCATAAAATAAGTATGAAAATGTATTAGATTTGAACTGACGCGTTCCCAAAAAGTTTACGCCGTAATATAGAGCAACTCGAATTTATATCGACAGTTACATAAAAACATGCATGTAAAAAGTTTTTTTCTTAAACGTAAACGTATTATATTTGATCTGACTCGATTCCTATTAAAAGTAATCAAGTCGAAACGGAGATAACTCGATTTTATACCAAGAGTTACATTAAAAATTTTCTTTAAAGTAAAGAAACAATACGTGATATAGTTTAAATAAAGTATTTTAACCTGTAAAAACCTAAAAAAAATTAAAAAACAAATACATATTTAAACAAAGTAATTTAACCTGTAAAAAGCTAAGAAAATTTAAAGAAAAAATAAATATATTACTTGCAAACAACATGAATTATTGGTCTTTGGAAAAGTCAATCAAAGTACACAACCAATTGCGCGCGCGTTATATGAATTCAGTTTCAATAGGTATCAGTTAGGTTCACTACGACACGTGTACAGTACCAGTAGAGATGGGTTTTTTTTCTCAAATACCCATACCTGTACTCGTATCTATACCCTTACCGATTTTAGGTATTTGGTACATGTATCGGTACCCAGTTTTATTGATTTTAGTATTCGGTACTTTTGGTATCGGTACGGGCAAAACGGGTACTGGTACCGAATTTTATAAAGAACCTTAAAAGTTTTTTTTATATTATGTTTTATTTCATATTATGGTATTTTTGTTACTCGTATCGATTTTACCTATTTGGTAGCCGTATTGTGTTGGTGCACGTGTCGATTTTACCTATTCAAAATAGCTTCCGGTATCAAATTTTAATACTTTGTATTCAATCAAAGATTATTTTGAATAAACAATATATCAGTTCTAATATATAAAGTATAAAGGCAAGCTATTTATGTACAAATACAAATACCAAAAGTTAACTTCCTTTAGTAACCAAGTCAAACAACACGTCTAATTGTATTTCACTATTACCATTTTAAGTAATGGAATAACATGTTAAAGCCACTTCACAATTTCACAAAACCAGCTTTTTTTTTTATTGAATTAAACAAAACCATGTGCCTACCATAAAACCATCAATAATATTCTCTCATGTATAGACTATAGAAAACCATGAGCTCATACAACCTCAAGCACTGCATCGCAACCACCAAACCACCACCAACTAACAACCGCTATCTTCATCTGTCTCCCGCCGGCATCTCCCTCCCCCTATCAATCAAAATCTGTCGGAAGGAAGGAGGTGACTGGAGTGAAGAAACGCCGGCGACGGCGAGGTGTTTGGCAGAGGCGCAGGAGCGTAGCCGCCACTGGAAGCCTGAACCCTAGACATCGACGGTGGTGTGGTCAATATCAGAACCCGTTCTTGGTGGTGCGACGTTAACTGGCGAAGTGAGGAGACCAGCCGGAGGCCATGGCTGGGTTCTCTTCCATCACTCTACTCTACTCTCTCTAGAAATCTTAATGAAAGCATAATGTAAAATGTAGAAACTTGGGGGTGATGCATTTGAAGTTATAGCATAATCTAAAATGTAGAAACTTGGGGGTGGTCTGTGGCTGTTGTCACCGTCTTCTGATGAAATTGGATCATCTTATTCATTGTCCTACTATTTCTATACTGTTTCAAGATTTCTTTATAAACATTATTATAATATAATTGTTATTATTATCTCATGCCATTGATGCAAAATCTCTCTCATAATCTTCAACTTTAGCATGAAAGGTGTGTCTTCATCTTCAATTTCTCAATCCAAATCTCTATAAATATGCATAGTATGCAGAACAAATCATCATACATTTGCGAATCTGTTTGTTTATATCATTTTGTTGTCGATCGGATGTAGTGTATTGAATTATTGATTATGTATATTTCGAGACTTGAATCTGTGTATACGTATATGTTTGTTTGTGGATGAAATGATGAATCGGTTCGTGTCGTTGAGATTTTGTGATAATTTTGGTTGATTGTGTGTTGGATGTTGATGCAGGCTTTTTGAGCGATGATACATCGATTGTTTTGTGGAGTTTCGGAGGTTTTTTCACAGCATGGTGGTGGTTGTGTCTTGGTTGTGTAATCGGATGGCTAGCCCTAGATAGAGAAAGAAGAAAAATGTTGGAAGGAGGGCATTTTTGTAATTATGTCGGTGCACTATTGCACCGACTTTCTCCTTTAAGATTATGTAGAATGAGTCCAGGTCGTAAAAGACGTGTATTGGACATCAAACAGAAGGCGGTGGTCCAATAAAAAGATACATATGAAATTCAGCCGCACATCACTCTTTGAAAACATCAGAGAGGGGAACGGCAGTTGACGGCAGCAATACACGAAAGAAGGGAAGAGAAAGGCACGAAGAAAAGAGAAGGGTTGGATCAAGATTCAAGGCCGCGATTCAAGATTTGGGTTTGGTTCGCAATTATTATTTTTTTTAGTTTTGTTAGACTTTGTGTTTTACAAACTGTTAAACATGATTTGCTTATCGTTTGAGACTTGTTTCTTTTCCGTGAATATGATTCTTGGCTAATTCTTTCATGCTACCTGGGTTTAGATGAACTTGATGATTGTAATGCGATTTTGACATGATTATGGTTATTTGATGTGATTTACATAACTTTTCCTTGTGATTGATCTTGATATTGCATGTTGGTGTGTTTTGATTGATTATTGGTTGATGAATTCAGCGGTTTAGGCACATAGAAATATCCCCTAGACTTAGAGTTTAATTTGAATCGTTGATCTTAGGGTTTTCGGTTTGAATATTGAGTTGAGAAATTGACCAATTCGATTAATAATTAAAATCAATATACTAAAACTTGCATCCTCATCTTGTGACTCGAAAGACAATTAAGGTGAGCTAGGTTATTAGCTAATCATTGGTGGGTAGATTGGGTGACCGATAGCTCGGGCTCGTTTATTACATCGTGGTTAAGGTTTCCTAGGATTTCAATCTTCAAGGTTTGGTTTGCTTTGCGTTTTGAGAGTTTTGGGGGTAGAGTTACTTTCATTGCTTGATTCTCGTAGGATTTGGTATCGATAGGTCGAGCCGGTTTGTTCTAGCACTTCACATTTCGTCTTTATCTTTCGTTTGATACATCTCTAGCGGGGGGTTAATCGAGGGAGTAGGATATTTAACCATTGTCACTGTTAGAGTAGCATTGCATGATTCTAGGGATTCGACACCTAGGTAGTCCTTGTCTCATATATATTTGATCAAACTTTGCTCTCGTGTTCGTGTTTGTTTCACGTTGTTTGTCGTGTCTGCCATCTTCTTAGTCCTTTAGTTTAATTAGTTAAAACCTCAAATCCAAAACACAAATTTAAACCAATTAAGTATTAGTTGAGTCAGAGTCTAGTTTAGCGTCGCTAGTGTCTCGTGGGTTCGATACTCGGACTTCATTAGGCTTTACTACGTACGATAGGTACACTTGTCTAGATTAGGTTAGTTTTTATAGACCGCATTCTGCACATTAAGTTTTTGGCGCCATTGCCGGGGACACTTAGGCGATTGCGTTATTAGCTTTGACTGATCTTATTTGTTTAATTGGTCTTATTTGTAGTTTGAGTCTTAGGGTTTGTGTCTAGTAGTAGTGTGTCTAGTCGTATTTGTAAATATATTTTTATTAGTTAATTTTTTATATTTTTTTTATTATGTGTTTTATCTGTGGAGGACCCCATTACACCAAATATTGTCCAAATGATTCGGGGTGTTCCATAGATTTCGATGTTAACCCTCTTGTGCAGCCACAATCATATCAGTCTTGGAATGGGCAACCTGAACGAACACCAGAGGACTTCCGTGACTGGGTTAAGGCTGCTAAGGAAGAAAGAGAAAGGGGAATTCGAGCCGCACTTGATAGGTTAAATTCACAGAGCTTGAAGAGCCAAGGCCGTTACACGTATGATGTGAATGGGAATTATCTAGGATATCAAACGGCCGATGGTGAGATGGATTATACGATTTTAGATCCGGGGGAGAAATGTGCATTGAGAGTCCACTGCGAGGTAAATATTACGATTCTACTTTTAATTATTATAATTCTCATGAATCAGATTTACCCTTGTCTTGTGAGGATGATGTCGTGCAGGTTTCACATTCTGAGCCCTTGTATGAAGAAGATGAGGATCACACTCATGAACCGGAGACCATAATGGACGTTGAAGTCCCACCTCCGGTTCAGCAAGTCGTTAATTCCAATTATTGGTGTCCCACACCATGGGATATCGATGATGGCTTTTGGAGTGATGATGATGATCAGGGGGTAGTAGTAGAAGAGGCAAAGTTGGAGGCGCCTGACTACACCGCAACCCAAAGAGAAGAAGTTTGTGTGCCACTTGACAAGATGGATAATGGGAAGACTGAAGAGCATATACCATCTTGGGAGGAAGAGTTTGGTGATGAGTTGGTAGGTTTACCAACTCTTGAAGATAAAGAATTTGACCCGGTTGGTGATCTCGCCTATCTAGAAACATTACTTGTAGAGACGCCGAACATGGAGATCAAATATACACCAAACGTAGAAGAGAAAATGGATG
Source organism: Helianthus tuberosus (assembly GCA_030545235.1). NCBI lineage: Eukaryota > Viridiplantae > Streptophyta > Magnoliopsida > Asterales > Asteraceae > Helianthus > Helianthus tuberosus. The sequence goes on from JARYGA010054189.1 coordinate 52,099, forward strand.
AGGAGTTTGATAGCCGGCCCGTGGAGACGCTAGAAGTTGGATCGCCACCACAATTAAAAACACGGGAGAAGGCGCAAAGGAACTTGGATCGACAAAGTTTGAGGATACAAAGATGGTGCAAAAGGAAGTTCAAGGCAACACTAAAGTGCAGAGATAACCATCTTCCTCGTTACATGCATCGCATCCGGTTTCTTCCAGGTAAGTTTAAATATTGGTGGTCTGACCCGTTTAAATTTTTTAAAATATTTTATTATTCCACCAATAAATTTTTAATTATCTTTAAGGACCGGGTGGAATTAAACGGGTTAGACCAGGTCCAGATCAAAGAGAAACCTCCTGATTAAATTCAAGTGTGGGGAGGTTTTGTAAAGTTTTGTAATTTTATATATTCGGTAGTTTGTAGAGTTTGTATATTTAGTCATTTATTTTGTACCATGAGTCTAACTTAGTAGTTTTGAGTCGTTTTTTTAGAGTCGGTACTGCTTTGGTTTTGCTTGTTTTTGTTAATGCGGGTTTGGATATGTACCACCCGTACTCAATCTCCATTCGGGTGATTTTGGAGCTGCTTAGCAAATTTCAAGGAATTTTCCAAGTATACCAGTCAGTGTCAGAGCCGATCGCGAATGGAATGCTATACGATCGAGCTGGATTGGACGAGAGTTTTGGAACATACGCCTTATTATAACCAGCTAAGTCCTTTCCAATTTGCCCTTTGTCTTTTATTTCTTATTTATTTTAGTTTTTGAGTCAGTTTCCATCCTACATTGAGGACAATGTAGAGTTTAAGTGTGGGGATGGGAAACTATCGTTTAGGTCTTAGTTTTTGAGTCATAAAAATTAAAAAAAAAATTAAAAAATTTAAAAAAAATTAAAAAAAAATTGTTGCGAGTCCCGGTCCTTTAGCGCGTAGAAAACAAAAACCTTTTCAAAACGTCGGTCAAAAGCGGTTTAAGTGTCGAATTTACGAGTCGAGAGCACATGTTTCTTTAAGTTGCGGGATAGTAGGTTGACTGAATCGGTTTTTAGGAGTAAAAGGTTTTGGGATGCCTAGGATAGTGGATTGAGCCGGAGAGTTGATTGGTTGTGCATTGTCAATATCGGTAGCCTTTATTTACCACATGATAGTGAGATTTGAGCCTTTACTTGTTTCATGTATATATGATCACTATTTTCGTTTCATGTGTGTTTACCGACTTGTTGCATTACTTTAGAACTTGTGCATTTTGATACAGTTTGAGACATTCGGTTAGGATTTGGCATGGATATGACAGAGGCATTAGGATCACCTTGTTTTTGTAGCCTTTGTGTTTGACCAGTTTCACCACTACCCTTAGATACCAATTTGAGCCTAGCCATTCGTTTGTTACCTGTTTGTGATTTGATAACCGGACCGTGTTACGTGATTATTATATTTGTGAAGAAAGAAAAAGAAAAAATGATGAACTAAAAAAAATTGAAAAAAAAAGAAAAAAAGAGAGCAAAAGATGAGAAAAAGAAAAAAAATTAGAATAAAAGCTGTGGGTCGAAATGACCAATATGTTAGTGTTTGTTTCGTGCTTATCCAGTTTATTGTGTGATTACGTGTTTAGCCACTTCTTCCCAAAAAAAAAAAAAAAAACCTTAATTTTAACCCTTACCTACCCATTAAAGTCCTCTTGATCCGTGCCAAGTTTTAACAAATAAGTGGAAATCTGATTGACGTACAAGCTTATGATAGTATGCTTCATAGTTTGGTTTTGTGAGTTCACTCGAAATTACATATTTATTAGCCGAGAGATGAGTGAAATTGTGAGGGGTATTGACAGTGCATAATTGATTGCTTGAAGGTGAGAAAAACTTGATTAGGTAGGCCTATTTTCATTTAAATATTATGATTCGTCAACCTTTTGAACGTTGTAAGTCTTGCGAAACCGATGTGTTTGATGATTTCGTAGTTCGCGTTATAACTTGTTTGAGACTTGCGTTTTTGTTAAGTGTTTAAGTTGGACATGTTGCTTGGGATTTTGCATAAGTCTTTTTCAGGGACGAAAAAGATTTAAGTGTGGGGATATTTGATGTGGTCTAAGTTATACATATTTTATGTCAATATTTCCTACACTTTTGAGTAGCTAGCGGGTTATTTTAATTAAATTCTACTCATTGCTCGTTCATATTTAATGTTTAATCATTTTAAGAAATAACAAGTCAAAATGGTTAATTAACGAGCAAACGCGAGAGAGCTAAGAAGTCAAGGGACTAAATTTTTTTTTTTTTTTTGGAAGGTGACTTTCTATGTACTGGACCGATTGGTCACCGGGTTTATGTCAAAGACATTCCCCCGTCAGCCCCGCATCTGCGGACGCGATGTACGATTGCGCCCCGGCCTGCCGCGTGAGCTGACTTCCGCCCGGAAACCATACTGCCCCCACACGAGAGACTCGCTGGGGTAACAGCTGGGTAAAACCGGGTTGCCCTCAAGACCGTTCCATGCCTCGGTAGGAGACGATCCATCATCGGGACATCCCAACCCCCAAACCGTAGACGCCGGGATTCGAACCGGGGTAGCCATTGGCAAACCCCCGGCCTCCTCCCAACTGAGCTAGGGGGCGGGACAGTCAAGGGACTAAATATAGCATTTCTTGAAAGTTATTAAAAATTAGAATGTGCATGGTGAAAAGAAAAGGTGCACTAGACGTATTATGATGCTAGGGTTTTAAAGAGCAATCAAATTACCATTATGCCATTATTGAATCTACTTAATTACAATACTTGCCATCACATTATTGTTTTTGTGATTTAGATTGTTGAAGTCGGTTGGTGTAAAAAAAAAAAGAATTCTACATAATTACATGATTTGCATGGCTTCACTTTCTTTAGTGTGGGCCGCGTGGAGTTATAGGAGGCCAAGCACACTTAGTGGATTTATTAGATCAGGCCCATACTTTGACTTATGTGATAAATGAGTCCAGGTCGTAAAAGACGTGTATTGGACATCAAACAGAAGGCGGTGGTCCAATAAAAAGATACATATGAAATTCAGCCGCACATCACTCTTTGAAAACATCAGAGAGGGGAACGGCAGTTGACGGCAGCAATACACGAAAGAAGGGAAGAGAAAGGCACGAAGAAAAGAGAAGGGTTGGATCAAGATTCAAGGCCACGATTCAAGATTTGGGTTTGGTTCGCAATTATTTTTTTTTTTTTAGTTTTGTTAGACTTTGTGTTTTACAAACTGTTAAACATGATTTGCTTATCGTTTGAGACTTGTTTCTTTTCCGTGAATATGATTCTTGGCTAATTCTTTCATGCTACCTGGGTTTAGATGAACTTGATGATTGTAATGCGATTTTGACATGATTATGGTTATTTGATGTGATTTACATAACTTTGCCTTGTGATTGATCTTGATATTGCATGTTGGTGTGTTTTGATTGATTATTGGTTGATGAATTCAGCGGTTTAGGCACATAGAAATATCCCCTAGACTTAGAGTTTAATTTGAATCGTTGATCTTAGGGTTTTCGGTTTGAATATTGAGTTGAGAAATTGACCAATTCGATTAATAATTAAAATCAATATACTAAAACTTGCATCCTCATCTTGTGACTCGAAAGACAATTAAGGTGAGCTAGGTTATTAGCTAATCATTGGTGGGTAGATTGGGTGACCGATAGCTCGGGCTCGTTTATTACATCGTGGTTAAGGTTTCCTAGGATTTCAATCTTCAAGGTTTGGTTTGCTTTGCGTTTTGAGAGTTTTGGGGGTAGAGTTACTTTCATTGCTTGATTCTCGTAGGATTTGGTATCGATAGGTCGAGCCGGTTTGTTCTAGCACTTCACATTTCATCTTTATCTTTCGTTTGATACATCTCTAGCGGGGGGTTAATCGAGGGAGTAGGATATTTAACCATTGTCACTGTTAGAGTAGCATTGCATGATTCTAGGGATTCGACACCTAGGTAGTCCTTGTTTCATATATATTTGATCAAACTTTGCTCTCGTGTTCGTGTTTGTTTCACGTTGTTTGTCGTGTCTGCCATCTTCTTAGTCCTTTAGTTTAATTAGTTAAAACCTCAAATCCAAAACACAAATTTAAACCAATTAAGTATTAGTTGAGTCAGAGTCTAGTTTAGCGTCGCTAGTGTCTCGTGGGTTCGATACTCGGACTTCATTAGGCTTTACTACGTACGATAGGTACACTTGCCTGTCAGTGGTCTAGCATTTAGAGAGTCTTAGTTTATAAATTTAAAACTAGGGTGTCTAGATTAGGTTAGTTTTTATAGACCGCATTCTGCACATTAAGTTTTTGGCGCCATTGCCGGGGACACTTAGGCGATTGCGTTATTAGCTTTGACTGATCTTATTTGTTTAATTGGTCTTATTTGTAGTTTGAGTCTTAGGGTTTGTGTCTAGTAGTAGTGTCTAGTCGTATTTGTAAATATATTTTTATTAGTTAATTTTTTATATTTTTTTTATTATGTGTTTTATCTGTGTAGGACCCCATTACACCAAATATTGTCCAAATGATTCGGGGTGTTCCATAGATTTCGATGTTAACCCTCTTGTGCAGCCACAATCATATCAGTCTTGGAATGGGCAACCTGAACAAACACCAGAGGACTTCCGTGACTGGGTTAAGGCTGCTAAGGAAGAAAGAGAAAGGGGAATTCGAGCCGCACTTGATAGGTTAAATTCACAGAGCTTGAAGAGCCAAGGCCGTTACACGTATGATGTGAATGGGAATTATCTAGGATATCAAACGGCCGATGGTGAGATGGATTATACGATTTTAGATCCGGGGGAGAAATGTGCATTGAGAGTCCATTGCGAGGTAAATATTACGATTCTACTTTTAATTATTATAATTCTCATGAATCAGATTTACCCTTGTCTTGTGAGGATGATGTCGTGCAGGTTTCACATTCTGAGCCCTTGTATGAAGAAGATGAGGATCACACTCATGAACCGGAGACCATAATGGACGTTGAAGTCCCACCTCCGGTTCAGCAAGTCGTTAATTCCAATTATTGGTGTCCCACACCATGGGATATCGATGATGGATTTTGGAGTGATGATGATGATCAGGGGGTAGTAGTAGAAGAGGCAAAGTTGGAGGCGCCTGTCTAGTTTAGCGTCGCTAGTGTCTCGTGGGTTCGATAGTCGGACTTCATTAGGCTTTACTACGTACGATAGGTACACTTTCCTGTCAGTGGTCTAGCATTTAGAGAGTCTTAGTTTATAAATTTAAAACTAGGGTGTCTAGATTAGGTTAGTTTTTATAGACCGCATTCAGCACATCAATATCAAAAGTGCTTTCCTCTATGGTACAATTCAAGAAGAGGTGTATGTTTGTCAACCTCCAGGTTTTGAGGATCCATTTTATGCAGATCATGTCTACAAGCTAAACAAAGCTTTGTATGGCCTGAAACAAGCACCTAGGGCCTGGTATGAAACTCTTTCCACCTTTCTACTCTCAAATGGTTTCAAAAGAGGTACCATTGATAAAACACTGTTTCTAAAATGGAGAGGAAAGGATTTAATGATTGTCCAAATTTATGTGGATGACATTATTTTTGGAAGCACATGTAATAAAATGTGTGAAGAGTTTAGGGAACTCATGACAGCTGAGTTTGAAATGAGTGCAATGGGTGAACTGCAATGCTTTCTTGGTCTCCAAGTTCAGCAAATGCAAAATGGAACTTGCATTCATCAAAGCAAATATGCTAAAGAACTTTTAAACAAATTTGATATGAATGATTGTAAACCATGCAGCACACCCATGGCAACAAATAAGCTAGTCATGTCTGATGAAAAGGATGAGCTGATTGACCAAACTTTATATAGAAGCATGATTAGGTCTCTTTTGTACCTAACTGCATCTAGGCCAGACATCATGTCTGTGCAAGGAATCAATCAGCCCCTAGAAAATCCAACCTTATTGCTGTAAAAAGGATATTCAGATACATAAAAAGTGCTCCTACACTTGGTATCTGGTATCCAGCTAATGGGAATATCAAGCTTTCAGGATTTTCAGACAGTGACTTTGCTGGATGTAACACCACAAGGAAGTCCACATCAGGAGGGTGCCAGTTTCTAGGTGATTGCTTAGTTTCATGGCAAAGCAAAAAGCAAGCAGTTGTTTCCACATCCACTGCTGAAGAAGAATACATAGCTGCTGCAAGCTGTACAGCCCAACTGCTCTGGCTTCAAAATCAGTTGTTGGATTTTGGTATCACTGCCTTAAAGACACCACTCATGTTGGATAGCCAGGCAGCAGAAAATATCATCAAAAATTCAGTTTCCCACTCAACCACCAAACACATCGACACAGACATCACTTTGTGAGGGATTGCTATGAAAAAGGTTTGATTTCTCTGCATCATGTTCCAATTAAAGACCAACTGGCAGATGTGCTTACAAAAGCTTTAGATACATCTACCTTTGAAAGCTTGGTTTCTAGGATTGGCATGCTAAACATGGAATAACAAGCAAAATCTTGTTTTTCTATGAATAAAAGCATTAAAATGTTTTCAGAAAATCAAAAATCCATCCTTAAAAATAGCTAAAAATGAAGTTTTCATTAAAATCCTTAAAAGTCTGCCATAACCACTGCTTGTTCAAAAGTCTGCTCTACTCCAAGTCTGTCCACTGCTGAAAGTCAACCCCTGTTCTCTCATTCCCTTGGTAAACACTGTTGTTCAAAATCAGTGTTCTATCCACTGATATGCTATCCACTGATAGTGAAAATCATCCACTGCTTCCATTTGTTACCGTTGTAACCACTGCCTTTCATCAGTAATTTTCATAAAAGTATTGTCCTTCATTTCATCAGGGGTTGGCATGTGGGCCGTACATAGTGGACAATCCTTTTGTAACCGCTGCCACGTCAGCATTCACTTTTTCACCATAAAACCCCTTTCAAAACCCCAAACAGGGTTTTACTGTCGAATTGAATTCATAAAAATTCTCTTCTCAAAGCAGTTTTTCTCAAAATTCCTTCACAACCTTCTTCGATCTTCATCTCCAAAATGACAAAATCGAAGTCATCTGCAAAACCCACTTCCAAATCATCTTCAAAAGAAGCCTCTCAAAAGGCCAAACCCTCTGAAATTCCACACAAACCGTCTCACAACCTTCTGGGTCTTCTCACAAAACCCGGCACCACTGATGTTTTCGACTCCATCATTGATATCATGTCTGCATTAAAGTATAAAACTTTGTTAACAGCAGATGCACCAATTTACTTGGTGACCCAAAGAGAGTTCTGGAAAAATGTAACCCTTGACAAACAAGGTGAGACTGTCATAGCCATTAACTCTTCTCTAAAGGGTAAAGCTGTCAAAATTACACCACAATTCATCCCAGAGGTCTTTCAACTCGATGATCAGAAAGGTATAATTTCTTTTCCTAAAAACGAGTTAAAATTTGACTTTATTGAAAGAGGGTATGCAGATACAATGATGAAAAGGGATACCTTACAAAAAGGTTTCTCCCCCCCCCCCCCCCCGCAACAAGATTTTTATTCCATACCCTCCTAATGTGTGTTTCAAACAAAACCACTGCTTTTAATGAAATACCTTTAAAGATTCAAAACCTGGGGTATGCTATTCTTCAAAAAGAAAATTTTAATTATTCTCAGGTAATCTTTAATGTTCTGGTTAAAAATGTTGAAACAAAGGCATTCTTACTGTTTCCAAGATTTCTAAGTTATTATTTTGAAAAGAAACTTGGTAAGACTGATGCTTCTGCAATACAACAAGGTGAATCTCTTCAAATGCACAGCTTAACTGCTGAAACTTTTACAAGAATGTCAACACCTTGCAAAACACAAGCAGAGGTGCCTGAGCAGAATTTAGCAGCTACCACTGCTCCTCAGGTATCTGCTGCTGAGCCCACTGCTCAAGGTGATCAAAGTAGCAAAACAACTACTTTGACACCCACACCTAAAATCACCAAAAAGCCACAACAAAAGAAAACTCAAAAACCCCCCAAACCCATCAAAAAGGCAACTCTGGAGGATGAGATACCAGAGCAACTGCCAGTGACAACACAAAAGTCACAAGAAACCACTGCTGCTACTTCCTCACAACAGTTGGTACAAATATCTCAACCCATAACCGAAACTCCTCCTGCTTCTTCTCAAAAAGAACAGGTTGTACATATAGGGACACCACAATATGATGCTCTAGAATCACTTGCTTCCATCATCCACAGCCCAATGCCCGGGGCAAATCTCTTTCTACACCAAACCTCACATCCACAATTCCCCCACCAACTAAACTTTTGTTGGATGCAATTGATTTGAACCAGGCACAAACCAGTCCTTCTCAATCACCTATCAATAAGAACATGCCTCAACAAATGACTGGGTCTGATGTATCAATCTTTGCTAACCCACCAACACAACCTGAGGAGGTTACACCCCTTGAGTTACAAGTAACTCTTGGTGGTAATCCAAGTGAAGCAGCCACTACAAGTGCTGAACCCACTGGTTTGCATTTGGACAGTGGTTACATCAATAAGACTTCCTTGGAGGCAATTCCTTCCATAGCACCTCTGACATCCACCAGTGGATTTGTTTTGACCACTGGCAACATCAAAAGGTTGTCAAGTGTTGAAGGAAGAAGACCCCAGTACCAAGAAAAAGGGGCATCAGTGGTTAATGTTTGGAGTACACTCCCTACCTCAACCACTGATAAAACCACTGCTAGTGGGAAATCAGATGATCCCATTAAATTGGGTGATTGTTTAAAGTACCTGGAATTGACGGAACGTGTTGACAAACTGGCTACTTCGGTTGTAGAAATCAAAGAAATGTTGCAACAGTTGTTAAAAGTACAAAAGGTGCAATCCACTGTTGTTCCACCTCAAGCACCTGCTCCACCACAAGCACCTGCTGCAAATGAGCTCTGGAATCTATTTCAACCTTTTCTCCAACAACAAAAACAAATGGCTGATCAGCAACATGCAATACATGTACAAGAGCTGAGAAACACAATGGAGTCTAGGTTCAAGAACACACAAGCAGACATCAAGGCTCTTAAGGCCCACATATTGAAAACCACTGGCACTGCTCCTCCAACTGTTCTCTTTATTGATCAATTACCCCAAGATAATGCCAAAAAAGGGGAGAAAATTCAGGAGTGGAAAAAGAAGGGAATAGATGATGGTCTTTACATTGAACCAGAAAGAGATGCTATGACCAGAAAAATTCCTTTGCCAGATGGTAGCAAGAAGGTTGATGTGACCCAAAATGCACTTGATGAAGGAGTAGCAAGTGTAAAAAGGGACAGAGAGGCAAAGGATATGTCAAGGTGGAATGAGGAGAAAAGAGCTTACATGGAGCTGAATGCGCAGGGTTGTTCTGGGCTAAAGGATGTTCAAAATCCTGTGCTAAAAAGAAATCCCACTAGAAAAGTGAGGGAACCCAAATCCATACCATCCAGACTCACAAAGCATACTCCAAAACCACCGTCCAAAAGCCCCCAACATCAAACCTCCACCCAAACAGTTGTTGTAACTTCTGCTGTATCAACATTTGCTGGTACTTCAGTTGTTTCAACATCTGCCATCACTTCAACACACACCACTTCAACACACACCACAATCACTGTCTTACCACCACCACCATCACCACCAAAAACAACCTCACCACCATCTCCTCATGCCAAAAAGCAGAAGACATCAGATGTTACAACATCTGTTGTAATGACAACAGTGGTTGAAACACCAGTTGTTTCAACAACTGTCAGTCAATCACAAACCACTGCCATCAAAAACACCACCACTGATCCACCCAAAGCATCATCAGCCTCTCCTATAATAAAAAGGAGAAGGATTTTCATTCCTGATGATGATTCTCCATCACCATCACCATCACCACCACCAACATCTTCAAAATCTCTATCACTTGTTACAATACCCAAACCTGTTCCTCTCTCATCAGCTTAAATTCAAAAGCCCTTACCTCATGCAGGTGTTCAATTCCCTCTTGAACTTATAGCAGTCAGAGAAGAAATCAAGTCTTTTTATTATGAGGATGACCCTGCTAAAAGGAGTTTGCCATCAGTTGAAGGATATCCAAGGCCAAACAATATTGAAGAATATTTGAAAGTCAAAGCTAAACAAGCAGAGGATATCTCAAAAAGAAATGCACAAGGAAAATCTGACAGAGAAATTCAGCAGAATTACCAATTCTTGCTCACACAAGTCAGATCCTTAGAGAAATTTGCAAAAAATGTTTGTCAACAAATCTCAGAGAGAGCAGATGAAACTCTAAGAAAAGACTACATTGAAAGCATCATGGCAACCAAGAAATACAAAGGAGAAAAACACATGTACAAAGAGTGGACCATCCCTGAGCTTGAAAGTGAAGCAGCCAGGATTCAAGATATGATCAAGAATAAGGTCAAGCACACTCCTCCAGATTGGGCAAAATTCAAAAAGAATGTACCTGATAAAAAGGTAGAGCTGAGGAGAATGAAAGAGGAATTAGCTGCTGCTGATTATGGGTCTTTGAATCAAGTATTGAGATGGAAAGAAGATAGAGTCAGGGCTACCTACAAAAGCTTGGAGAAATTAAGAAAGACAGATCATACTGCTCCACAAAAGCCTGACTATCCTGAAGCAGAGGTTTCAAAAAGACCATCAAAGCTGCAAATCAGGAGAGCTACTGCTCCAGCTGGTGCTGCTATCTACAAAAGAAAGCAACAAAAACAGTTGGATTCTGAAACAGTGACAGAATTAATGGCAGGAGATGAGCTTGTAAAAGAAGGCATTAAGCAGATGATAGCTGATACTCTTGGCCTGAATCAACCTGCAAGTACTGCTCAGACAGTCATCAATAGGCCAGCATCTCCAAACACCTCATCAAATAAAAATCTCCCAAGAAACCCACATGACTCAAAAGTACTAAAGTGGAAAACTGACAAACAGACCCATGTACTGACAGTGTTCAAGTCTAGTGGAGAAGTGAAGAAAATAACAAGGGAACAAGCACTTGCCAGGTCTTGAAGATTTGCAGGATCTCCTTGATCTTCCACTTAGCTGGGATGATGATGACACAGATGCCTTAGCCTTTGAGTTACAACTCAAAGGACAAATAAGGAACTGCTGATGAGGCAATAAAGATCTACAAATAATGATAAGTTTTGCCATTATCTGTTCCAGGGGGAGATTGTTGGGATTGAACCCAACCAAAGGAACAGATAATTAAAGCCAAAACTGGATCAGAGCACTGGATCCAGAATAAGCAGATGTTATGTATACAAATCTCTCCCCTTGAAAGTGGTTTCAACATCTGCTGACCTCCTACCTACTGATCGTACAAACTGCTGATCAAGTAAAAGACTGATGAAAGAATAAAGCTCTGATGTTCAATCTACTGCCTTGAGTCAAGCTCTGCTGATCATGACAAGTACTGTTGGGTTCACATCAGTGGAAGGATGCAGCAGTAGTTTAGTTATCTTTATGTAATGAAATGTAATAGCAGTAGTTAGCATAGCAGAGGTTGTATAGATCAGGGGTTAGAGTTTGTTAGGAGGTTAGATGTCACTTTCATGGTGACGTCAGCTTAGATACCTCAGTGGTTTGCTCGTGCCTATAAATAGAACAGTACCATGCACTGTTCTATTTAGCTCTTTCACTATCTTCTTCCTGCACGAACAAATACTGTGAGCTCAGGCTGAGGGGGAGTTTGTTGCATACTTGCAAAATTGTAATCGTTGTTGAAATTAAATTCAATCATTCGGTTCAATGTTAAACATGTATGTTAAAAGCAATTCTCCTGTTTGATTGTGAAAAGTTTGCTTCCATCTTAATTCCGCTGCACAACTCATTCATCTTCATCTTAATCCAAACGTATAACACAATCAAAATCAAAACCAAACTCAGATCCTAACACCAGTCTTTGATGTGTTTTAATGCATAAAGAGATTTTTTTAATGTTAGCTTCGGATTCGCAGCAAATTGGTTGTTTAAAATTTTGATGATGGATTTTCTTCTTTGCAGATCGTAACTGTAATGTCAATGGTTCAAAACCAGGTTTTTGGAACAAGATGTCAGATGATGACTTATACAGGCAAGGTGGTCAGTTAACAGTCTTCACAACGGAGAAGCATTTGTTGACCATGATATGGTCTTAGGGCAAGAGGCTAAGCAATCTCAGAGGAAACAGGGAAATCGTCTAGAAGAAATGGCAATGGTTCTAGAAGATCACGAGTAGCACAAATGGAAGCTTCTTTGAACGTAACAGGAGTAGCCGATATGAGTGATCTGCCCAAAGAACTAGGATCTTATTCTGGAAATCACAATATTGCAGGTAAAACAGTAAGACCCTAAAAGCATCTTTCTTTTAAGTCATTAAAGTTGTATAATTTGCGACATGATCAGGTATAGTAATGGTCTAAATCATATCACAAATAGTATAATGCGTGAGGTTATTGCTATTTTGGTTTTAGAATGCTCAGATTGACTCAATATTAACTTGAATTTGCGAAATCATATTTGACTTATATTTACTATACAAATAAGCTATTTTTTCGTTATTGTGCTAGGATCCTCATGCTGCGTGTGCATTACTTCTCATTATGCAATTAGTAACGTAGGTATAGAGATTTGACCATACAGGCGTTAGCTGATGTTTTCATATAAAAAAGGGCTTATGTTATTTACTATTATTCTAATGCTGTAACAACATCTCTTAATTTTTACTGACTTTTTATGATTGCAGATAAAACACAGACGTCGAAACCTAAGACATCTATCTCTGGTAAGTGAAGTGAAAAAAGAAATGGAAAAATTCCAAAGAACAAATGTGATTCTTTTTTACTATTAAAGCCAGATTGTCAAGCTTGTGGAAATAACATACTTGGTATGTCTTTCTTTCGCAACAAGTTATTTAGTATTTTTACGGTGATTTGAATGTATTATCAAACTTCATTTAATGTTATTGGATTTATGGTACAGGAGTATATGGTTCTAAGCATGATATACGTGATCTTGTAAAACATGTGGAAGATGTGTCACTGAATGAGCTCCTTGATGGTAATTACAACCGTCCCAGCTCCGTCAAACTCAAAGAAAAGTCAACAGAAGCTTTGAATGGAAGTAATAGAACAGATAGTGCTTCTGAAGATTCTAAGACAGATGATAAACTTAGGGCCAAAGTCAACTTCAGGTTTGTTTATTATCATTCGTGAGTTAAAACAGTGTTAGAAAATAAACTTGGGTTAAAATAGATGCTAGAAAATAAAACAGTTTTTCAAACCACTGTTGAGTTAAAACAGTGTTTTGAAACCACTATTGGGTTAAAACAGTGTTTTGTGGAGAAAACAGTAGTTGAAACCACTATTGGGTTAAAACAGTGGTTTGACTTTGGTCAAACAGTGGGTTGACTTTAATTATGGGTCTGCTTTATTATATTTAATCAAATTGTTTCTTTATAGTTGTTAGACAGGATAGAGGGATTCTGGTTCTTATATTGCCTTGCATTTTCAGTATGAAAAGGACATGCTTGCTTTTAGTAGATGCACACATGATTTATCCATTGAGGAAGCCAATGAGCTTACATCTATTAGGTTAATTATATTGTTACATTTATTTTTTTTACTTATATCTACTATAGATATAACAATTCGTGCATATTTCATTCGTTTTTTTATTGTGTAGAGAAAATTGCACATAATACGTGAGAACATAAACTAAGCTTTTGAAGAAGCATATGAAGATGGGTCACTCATCAAATCACATGATATTGACTCTGAATCTGCTGTCAATGATCAGGATGAAGGATTGGGCCTATCACAATCTCTCGCAAGACTTGAAACCCAAAAGGAATTCCTCAAGCAACTGCGATGGCTGCTGATCGAATATTCGAATCAGAACAATTGATAAGTGTCTTGCCTTAAATTGCAAACATGTAATGATTTTTAGAAACAAACAAAGTGTCTTGCCTTGAATTGCAATGGTCTATCAGTCAAAACTCTTCACATGATGGCTACTTAAAACGATTAAGAAAAAATAGCATGGTCCATATTATTCTTCATTCTAACAAATAAGAATTTAAGACACTTTGACTGTTATTATTTGACTGTTTATGTTCTCTTTGATTACCGTCTTAATCCAAATATCTAACTGTTTATGTTGACTTTTTTTCACTGTTTATATTCGCTCAGATTATCGGTAATCAAAGCGTTGACTTTATTTGACTGTTTATGTTTATTCAAATTTACTTCCAGATAGACAGTCATCTAAAACGTCTCGATGAGAATCTGCACAACTTTGCTGAGGATTTGAAACAAGGTTTACGTTTTTACGCAACAACCCAATACGAAATGTGTTACGTTTTTATGTTCACATAATTTCTAGATATGTGTACTTATCGAAAAAAAGTCAATTATTTGCAGAGGGGAAATTACCAGAGGCGGCAATAATTTATGAATGACTCGGGAATTGATAAAGCAGACAGAAATTTGCCAGGTCAGCAATAATTTATGAATGACTTCACTTGATGATTCATATTTTTCGAAATGTAAATCCATGTTTTCTCTCAGGAGGAAAATAAAATATTGGATAAAATGCATCGTCAAAAAGTTGCTGAGGTGGAAAAGCTTACACAAACCGTACGCGAGCTTGAAAAGGTTATTCTTGCTGGTTGTGCAGCTGCAAACGCTGTTCGGGACTATCAACGGAAAGTTCAAGAAATGAATGTAAAATAGATACTTCTATTCTTTAGTTGTTAAAGTTTATTCATGTTCCTGCTGGTGAATTATAAATGGGTCGAGTGGGATATGCTTTGGTTTTCTAAAATGTGTTATGCATGGTTTTCTAAAAACCACCCGTGTTTGCACACGAGTCTTACTACTAGTACTATATAATAAAAGAAACTTATAAGTGACACGTGTCATTCATTGAGACTATCTATTTTTGTGTTTTCTGATACAGCGGCTACGTAGGAAAAGTTGTAAGAACACTAACAATAAAATAATAGTTGACATACAACATCTGTAACTTTTAAAAAACCCCATTTGACATCGGAAATTTTACAGATCAATGAATTTTTCTCGTATGTCGAAAACCACTCGCCTTATGTCGCTAAAAAACTGCGAGCAACATCACCGATTAGTCTGAAGTTCCTGTGGCAAACACTGTATAACGACGTTGATTGTGGTATATTCGTGATGCGTCATATGGAGACTTTTAAAGGTATTATTGTAATTATAGTTGATTAATTATTATAGTTGAAAAGGGCATCTATGCTAATTTGATTTGTATTTCTGTTCACTAGGCACAAGTGTGCGCGAATGGGACTGCGGGCTATTACGAGAGCGAGACATCATGGGGGAGGTGATGCAAGATCAATCGAAAGAACTATGTGACTTGCGAATAAAGTACTTATCAAAAATCTTATTAAGTGACGTAAAATCATTCTGATCTACGTTGGAGAAAGAAATACATGAATACACAAATTTGAGTGAAGATGAAAGAATGGAAAATGCTAAAACTGCAAAGGAAAAGATCGAGCGCCTATTGAGTGAGGAATAGCACGTAGTTTCGTTAAAACTGATATGTTTTCAGACACGTTTTATTTAGATACACTACTGGTTCATTTTGTCAGGGAAACCGAAACAAGGGAAAAACTTATATTCGTATGTAGTTATTTGGTAGGTTTATTGTACAAAGTGATGGCAATGGTTTATTTTCTATTTTTTTCATCAATTTATTTGTCCACCATGAAACACATTACAAATAAACGTACACGTCATTATAACAGACACTACATTTAAAACAGTTTAACAACGTTCTCAAATTTGTTTTCATCTTAACAAACAGTTTATAGTCTTTGATCTAACTGTACAACACAAGATCACCATGCCTAACACTACATTTAAGACAGTTTACCAGCATTGTCACATTTGATTCATCTTATGGGATTCGAAACTATAATATAACACTACAAGTCAATATAAAACACTATATTATAACAAACAATACATTTAAAGCAGTTTAACAACATTGTCAAATTTATTTTCATCTTAACAAACTCTAAACTATAAATATAACACTATAATTGAGTATAAAACACTACAAGTAGAATGTGACAACATGTAAGTCTTTAATCTAACTGTATAGCACAAGATCACCATGTCTAACACTACATTTAAGACAGTTTACCAGCATTGTCACATTTGATTCATCTTATGAGAATTCGAAACTATAATATAACACTACAAGTCAATATAAAACACTATAGTTAGAATGTGATAAATGAATTTAAAAAAAAACAACGTAAAAACCATTATGTTTCACAATCGTGGCAAACATGAAAGAAAAAACAAGTTCAAAAGCTATAAAATCCAATACAACGAATCCAACAAAACAATAAACAACATTAAACAAACGAAAATAGCTCGAGTACGCATAATTTGGTAATCTACTACTCCTGCTCTTGAACTTCTTGCTCCTCTTCATCATCTCCTTCGCCCGCCCCTTCCTCACCTTCTGATGTGTCATCGTTCTTTTCCCTTGTGGGGTACGTGCATGTACGTATATTATGCCCCTTACGTTTGCAATTGCTACATTCACGTCCCTTTTTTCCCAGATTGGCTAATGGCAATTTCACGCTTAGTCTTCATTCTTTTAGGCTTGCCCATACCTTTAAATCTAGTTCCAACCGGCATGCGAACAGTTACAGATGATTCTTGGGTGTTGCCAGTTATTTCAGCAAACCTGTCGCGACGACTCCTTGGGGGTGCGTTTACCTCTGCTTCATCAGCCTTCGATTGATACTGGACAACATGATCCCTGAAAGCGCACAACGCATCGAAGTTATCAACCAACCTGTTAATAAGAGACTCGGCTGACCTTGTTATCTCCTGTACAACACCATCAACTTGCTGGTACCGATCATCACTTTCATTAATACCTAATATCGCTCCAGGAGCACTATTAGGAACAGCTTCCTGGTCCACCGTCGGCATATCTACCTTTCGGGAATTGCCTAATATCAAGAAACCACAGAACGCAAAAAATGTGCGCGCATAAAAGCCCAAACTGTTCATACCTATCGCATGAACAACTCATAGTCGTATCTTCCTGCCACATCATAACCTAATACATCAAAAAAAAACAAAAAAAAAGGAGAACAAAAATATATACTCAGTTAAAACTATTAGATACAACACCATGTACAAGTAAGATTATAAATAAATAATTGTTACATTCCCTGGTTACCTGAAAAAAATGTAGTACACGGTTGAGAAAATTCCTTCACAGAGAAGTTCACAAAATTATCCTCTTTTTGATCCCATATTCCAATACCACACTTGTGAATAGCTGTTTGAATTTCAAGTTGCACATCGAAGAAAATTGTTCGTGTGTATATGTTTGCCGCCTGTTCTTCAACAAGCGTACAGTCCGGGTTGCAAAACTGCCCAACGAAATGGTTCTCACTTTCCGAACGTGAGGAAGTATGCATCAGCCCAGACATGTGTTCATCACGATAGTACGCAGGGATCCACGTATCCCTAATCTCATAAATTGACTCTAACCATTCATGATTCACCGAATCAAAAATATACAATAAACATGATAAAACATTATATAAAAGTAAAACTACATCGATAAACAATATTTCCTACTTTTATAAAGAAATAATCCATTGAAACAATAAACGTCGTAAACATAAAGAAAAAATTCTCATGTACTTGGTATTTAATAAACCTTGTTAGTAAGTTTGTCCATTATATGCCACATGCAAAGCTTGTGCCTACTTTCAGGCCAAGTGTCTTGAATAGCTTTCCTCATCGCTGGGTCTTGATTAGTTACAATCACAAGTGGTGTGCACCCAAATGCCTGCCGAAATGCGTTAAGCAACCAGCTATATGTTTCGGCAGTTTCATTACCTATTATAGCAGCACCCAAGGTAACATCACGATAGTGATTGTCAACGCCGATGTACCTACAAAAAATATATAATAGTCAAAACATAAGACACCCTACATTATTTAAAAACAAACAAATTATAAATAAAACACTATAGGTGTGATAACAAAATAACTAGTTATCATATGACACTATTGTACATGCATATAACACTATAGGTGTGAGAACAAAATAACTGGTGGGTTAAAACACTATCGACTAGATTTAATTAACATTATCATGGGGATAAAACACTATGATATGAATTTACCGTGTCTATTCAGCATATAACACTATTGATCATGCATATGACACTATGCATCCAATATCAAAAAAATATGTACATGATATAATGAATCTAAAACTAAAGTTAGGGTACGAACTTGTTGCGACGATAAGTAGTATCGAAAGACACAACATCCCCAAACGTATGAAAATTTATCTTTGCATCTCCATCGGCCCAGAACAACGCCCGTAAAACACCGTCCAGTTGTTAGGTATTCCATAGAAAAATTGGGCATAAATTCTTTCTTCCTTCTTAGGCGTTTAATAACCATGTCAGCGTCGTACTCAGCTATATACCTATTTAAGTCTCTCTTGAAGTTTTTAAAATCAACTTTCATGGCACCTACCTTGTTAAACCCTCCATAAAGAGTCCTCATAATGTTAAACGCTCTAACTGGACCAACGTTTATGGCACTCAAAGCATTTACGGCTTCTTCCTGGACATAATTGATTCCTCTATTTGCAGGAAGCAAGTACCTGTCATCTTCAGCAACAAATGCGTGATTATGCGACTCCTCGAAGTGATAAACCTCGTAAAGCTTATCCGGGTTTAACTTAACTCGAATACACGCTTCGAAGCCGGTCCTTATAGAAGGAACCCTGCGCGTAATCTCAGTCTTCGAGTTATTATTAGAACTACCAGCTTCCTGAGTCGAGTCAATCGCCTTAAAGGTTTTAGTACCCTCTTTTGAGCATAGGAAGTATTTATTATGTATGACACCCTTCCGAGGCTCGTATTGACTACCCTTTCTAGCTGTGAAACCACCGGCCATAGCATATCTTTGGTAAAAAAAGAAAGGCATTATCAAGCGAATCAAACATCATGTGCATCTTAGGTTTAATGGAATCGTTGACATCTGGTATAAATGTCCTCCTTCCAGACTTTGGGGACACATGAACATCACCGACCGGCTGGAATGTATGAATATCTACAATAAAAAAGCGACACATAGTCATTTATAAAACCCTATAAACTGTCATAAAGCAATATAAAAAGGTATAATATAACACCATTGTATACAACTAAGAAACTAATGTAAAAAACTAAATGAAAAGAGTTAACAACAGTGACAACAACATATTTATGTATTTAATAAAACACTATATGTCCATTTAACACTAGCTGCATATTATAAGACACTATAAAGTTTAATTAACAATAATCTGTTGTACTAAAACACCGGATAATCATAAAACACTATGAATCAGAATTACATTATCTACTCTGCTAATAACACTATAGAATTTGCATATGACACTATAAATGTCATCACCAAAAACAAGTTTAATATAAGACACTATAAAACAGCTTTGCAATATCTACCCATCATATCACACTATTGTAGATGCATATAACACTATAGTTGTTGTTGGTGCATATGTCTGTCGACTTCGTCTTGTATCGAGTCTTGTAATAGAATTGTTAGATCAGGGCACGTTGTACGAGGAAATTAGGATTTGGGTGTGATGTCATTTCGTGCGAAATCACCTCACCTATAAATACCTGTCATGCTGTTTCATTTGTAACGTTCGTGATTCCGGTACCGAAGTGCTGCCGACGTGTCATCTGATCTGTAAACATGTTATATCAATAAAACAAGACAATTTAGAGTGAATCAAGTTGTTACAAAGTCTAATCAATGAATTATGCCTCTGATTAGACCGAGAACTCTTCTGATAGACTCGTTTGGGTCACAGCACGATCCTACTAGTGGTATCAGAGCTCAGGAGGAAGAGTTCTTACCATTTCAGCTGAAAATCTGACTTCTACACTTTATTTTCAAAATTAAACAAAATTTCACGGTCAAAATGACTTGAATTTCACTTATTATAAGCAAAGCAGTGTTTTAATGAATCCTTGAAAGATTTGGACTTAAAATCGATCTAGAACTCGGTAAAATTGGTTATTTCGCATGAAAATGTTCTCGGATTGTGTGACGTCAGCACTATTTCGTACGGAATAGACTTTGTTTTCGCACGAAATCACCTGTTTGAACCTTATTTCGCACGGAATCACCTTTGTGAAACTTATTTCGTACGAAATCAACCTCTTGATCCTTATTTCGTACGAAATCACTGTTGGACCGTGTTCCGACCCTAAACAGTCAGTTGAGAACGTTCATCTTCACATACGAAGGCGGAATCAACGTAAATGAAGTTACACAACTTTTCCTTTTCAATTCCTTCTCTTTTATTGCTTTCTGATTCAAATTTGACAGAATTTCGTTACACAAGCAATGACCAGGTTCCGCTCCAACGTACACAAATGAAATCACATGTCAGGTATATATAGGTAGACTGATTTCGCTCATATGGCATGTCATATGAGCGAAACCCCATGTGACTAATCAGCGAAACCACCTTGTTCCCTATGAGCGAAACCTCAAGTTGTCCTAATAAGCGAAACCTATACTAATGAGGTACACATGAGCGAAATTAACAAATTCATGATTTCGCTTATAATGACACATATGTCATTATGAGCGAAATTAACATCATTATACCCTAATTTCACTTTCAAGCTCCAATCTTGACCTAACTTGACCTAAGACTTCACTAAACGAAGTCAACAGACATTCCGTGCACCAACAATCACCTTATTTCGCACGAAACCAGTAGTCATTTCGCTTGAACGGGTCATTTCACTTGAAAGTGGTTATTTCGCACCAAAGGGGTATTTCGCATCAGGAGTTATTTCGTTTGAGAAGTGTTTTCGTGTGAATCATCATTTCGTTTAAAAGTTGTGATTTTGAGAAAAAGTTTACTGAATCATGGAAGAAGAGTTTTACAATACATTTGCTACACCAGTTGCTCCTGTTACAGCTGCTGAAACTATTTACAGTGAGAATGAGACAGGGACTTATCAAAAACCGCCAAAGCTTATGTACATTGAAGATTTTAAAGGATGGCAAAATCGGTTTGAAAACTGGGTGCAAGCATATAAATTTGATGCATGGTGTGCTTTAGATGTAGATTATGTTAAACCAACAGATGAACGTGGAATTGAAAAAGCTTTTAGTGACTATTCAGATGGTGTGAAATTAAAGTACACCAGTGAGAAAATGATTATTAGCATTCTACAACAATCAGTAAAAGAGGATATCTTTGTTTTGCTTCAACATGAGGATACTGCTAGATCAATTTGGTTGGCTTTGATTCAAAAGTTTAAAGGAAGTGCTGATATGATCAAAAATAAATGTGCTTTACTAAAGAAATCTTTTGATATGTTTGTAGCTTTTGAAGGTGAAACAACAAAAACGACTATCAATAGATATTGTCGGCTTGTTCTTGAAATGAGAAGATTGGACATCAAGAAGGAAGATGATGAATGGGTTGATAAACTTGCCGATGCGCTACCACGGATGAGAAAACATGAAAGTATGAATTTGGCTAAATTCATTCAAAAGCTTGAAGAACATGAATTGGATGTACAGAAAACTGCTATCATGAGCAATCCGAATGCTCAACAAGATGTTAGTCTTTACTACAGAGGAAACAAATTTGAAACAACTCCGAGTCCAAAGGTTAAAACTGCTTTCAGTGCTGATAATTCTTCTGGAACAAATGGTAGCACAGTTACTCAGAGTGGTGGATATTCATCTTCGTATTCAAGTTTTGATCCTAATTTCACAACACCAAGTCCTCAACGACATAATCCAACAAATTTGCAATGCAATGTTACTTTGAACATTCAAAATGGTCAAAATATTTCTCCAGAAATAGCTAAGCAACACATGGCATCACTTGTGACTATGTTAGAGTCGTATGAAAGCTTAGTTGCTGGAAGAATTGGAAATCCAATGCTCACAAAAGAGGATTATGATCAGATTGATGCTGAAGAACTCGAGTTGATGGACATTAAGTGGTGTCTAGCAAGTGCAGTTAGAAGAGCAGAAAAATTTACACAAGTCACCGGAAGAGATGATTTTCGTGAAATGAGTGCATCTCCGATAGGGTTTGACAAATCAAAAGTTACGTGTTTTCGTTGCAAAGAAAAGAGACATTTTAAACGAGAGTGTAAAAATAAAGAAGGAACTAGAAGACAAGATGGAAAAAAATGATTATTATCAAAAGTCAATCTTTCACCAGCTTGCTCAACAACCATCATCATCCAATGCCATTGAAGTTGAGAAGAAGAAAGCGTATCTTGTTAATCAAGATGATGAAAAAGTTGCAGAGGGATTTAGCTGGGACAAATACATTCCACCCGGTTCAGGTCTTGTTGCTCAAATCTTGGAAAAAGGATAAATCAAATCTCAGCCGAAAAGAATACCGATTTTTAGTGAATTGGGATGTGAAGCAGATACTGATGATGAAGAAGAATATATTAATAAAGCTAGAAAAGGTTTGGATCCTGATAGTTTTAATTTTTTCTTTGCAGATAAGGTTGACATCCTGAATGAGAAAAAGGCTGCCAGATTGAAGAGAGAGTTGGAAACAAAAAGAATTGCTGAAGAAAAGGCAAAATTGGAAGCTGAAGAAACAAAAGTTGAAGAAAATTCCACAGAAAAGGTCGTAAATGAAGAATGTGAAATAAAAGTGGAATTTGATAAAAACCCGGTGTTTGAGAAGGAAGTGGAGAAAATTGTTGAAAAGATCGTAGAAGTTGAAAAAATTGTTGAAGTAGAAAAATTCGTCGAAGTTGAGAAAGTTGTCGAGGTAGAAAAGATTGTTGAAATCACGAAACCTTGTCTGAAATGTCTAGAATCATGCAAACATTGTGAAGAAAAAGACAAGAAGATTAGTGAACTTGAAGAGTTAAAAGAGAAATTGTTGTCTGATGTGAAGTATGTGAAGGAATCATATGATGTGTTGAACAAAACAGTTGATGGTCTGAAAAAGACAAATTTAGAAGTTGATGCTGCTATGACAATGATGAGCTCAACATTAATGACAAAGCAGAAGGTCATTAATGAGTATATTGAGGATTGTGCAAAACTGAAGCAGGATTTGGAACTCGAAAAGATTGAAAGTGAAAGAATCAAACGATTACTGTGGAGTTATACAACTTGTGATTATTTGATTGATCGAGTTTATCCTACTGTTGCAGGTCTTGAAGCGTTTCAAGATAAAAAGACAGAAGATATGGATACTGGTAAGAAACAGAGTGTCAAGTATAACAAGTGTCCACCCCCGATCTACGAAAGTTATTCTCCCAGAAAGCCAAATGAGGAACGATTAAATAATGCGCTCAACATAAAGTTAAAGTCTGAAACCATTGATGAGTTACCAGACAATATTGATGTCACATTCACAGCGTCTGACACTGATCATGAGTCTGAATTGTTAAAGAAAATGGTCAATCAGGTGTTGGATATGGATGAAGAGTCAAAGTCGGAGTCTAAATCTGAAAGTTCGAGTTCATCAGAAAAGAGTCCGAGTTCACCGGTTAAACAGGTTTACAATAAAGAATTCATGTTATCAAAATCTAATTTGAATGACGGATCAATCAAAGTGGCATATACTTTGAATGATTCAGACAAATTATATTCTGATGAGGAATTTCCAAAAAGAAGTGTTAAATCTGAAATGATCAAACAGGTTTTCAAATTAACATAAATTAATATTTCTGAAATAAAAGATATAAATCTTACTGGAAAATCTAAAAAGTACACTTCAAGAGTTCAACAGAGATTGAATAAGAAAAAGGGTTACAGTTCTGGTTATGGTTTTCAAAAGAAACCAAACCATAACAGTAATTTCAAAAAGAAAGGTCTTGGTTTTAGTTCTTCAGAAAATTATAAAAATGAGAAAAATTATAAATCAAAAACAAAATTTGTTGCAGGAGGAAGTTCTGAAGAAGAGCAGAAGAAACCATTCTGGAGACAGTCAAATCAAGAGTTTCTTGCTTAAAGGAAGAAGAATATGAAGAAATCTGTTCAAAGAGTTGACAGAAGAACATGTTTCAAATGTCAAGAAATTGGACACATTGCTTGGAATTGTCCCAAGGTCATTCATGCAAAACAGGGAGTTTCTTTTAATTCAAAATTGAAAGAAAAACGGGTTGATGAAAAGAAACTACCAACTGAGAAATCTAAAGTGTTTGAAAATTCGACTTTCGAAATTGGTGAAAGTTCAAAACGTTTTTACAAAAGAAAAGTCGATTTAAACAAACAAAGATGGGTTGTTAAATCTGAAACTAGTTCTGACAATGAATCTGATTCCATAAAATCAGAGGAGTCATCTGTTGAGAAAAAGAATGAGAATTCCGTTCCAGAGTTGAACGATGAAAATTTTCCGCCATTGTCAAAAGAAAATTTTAAGTTGAAAGTGGGTAAAGTTGAGATTTCAGATCAATTCTTTGTTGGTAAGAAAGAATTTGATGCTGAAAAAGTGTTTAATGGAAAAGTTAAACATATTTTTGGAAAGATGGTTGATGGAAAAGTGAAGAGCGTAAAAGCATTTTACAAATCAAAACAATGGTGGGATAGATGTGAGTCAAAATCACTCAAGGCTGGTCAGACTTGGGTGACATGATTTTCAAATTAAACTCCTGACTTGCCGGAGCTCCCAGGTTGGTAAGAGTGGAGCATGAATCGGCATCTTTCTTGAGAAATTCACCCTGGTGATATTTCGACTTACAAGTGGTAAATCAGGGACATTAAGTTGTACTTGATTTTCTACAAGTGGTATTTGTTGATTGAACTTAAAATTGTTATATTTTTCAAAAGGTTGAAGATGAAAGAACAAGGTGATGAATTGATCCCCTAAACTACAAGTGGTTTGTAATTTCAACAAAACTAATTTTCCGGAAAAACCATTTTGATTAAAACAAACTTAAGTGTTTTGAAATCTTAATGGGAAAATAGTTTGTTGAAAGGGGGAGTTCTGATTGTTTATGCCAAGTGGATGGCGAATTGAAGCAATTCACAACAGTTGTCACTTTATTTGTATAGTTTGTTTTCAAATTTTTATTTTAAATGGTTTTTGAATTTTAGGGGGAGTAAGAAATTTCAGAAAATCTAAAAACATTTGAAAATTTGAAAAAACACAAAAACATGATAAAATCAAAAATGAGTTTTGTTGTAAAAAGAGGAAATGATAGTACATCAGTGGACTATCACAGCACGCTAAAGAATTGAAAAGTTAAATGTAATAAACGGTCCCACTGATGATGTGCCAGTAGGTTTTTACACGCTTAGTAGATTGTGTCGGGATATAAACCTAAATTTCAAACTTACTTATCTCGTGGGGAACATCTCTCGGATATATGGGTAACCCCCGAAATCTTGTTTGAAAGACCCCTCTTTCTGAGATACTAGGTCTTTATGCTTAGTGATATCTGGGGTATTATTCCGGGACTTCTGATTTTGCGGAAGCAATGGCCTAGTCCCCGTATAATACTTTTCGCTTTCTTGAAATATAGCACCCCCCTCAGCATAAAAATGATGAAACATTGCAAAATGCTAATCATGTGCTGTTGAAGAAAAGATTCTCTAAAGGGAACACACCTAAAGTCGAAGCCATCATCTCTCTGAATTTGCGAAAGCAATAGCCTGAGCTCTCATGGCCCTCGCATTTAACCCTTTACATATATCATCTAGGTATATTCACCTGTAAGACTGAATATTGGGATCTGGATACGGGAGTATATTCTGAGGTGGGACACGCGAATAAGTTTAAGTCTCTAAAACATTAATCTCGTATCTCGAAACAGTTGAACTTTGTGTGAAAATTTAAGTGGATCAGTATACTGACAATCTAAGTGAATCGTTTAGAACTTAAAATGTTTAAAGCTTAACGGTGTTGGTGATTTGTCTCAAAAAACTGATATGATCCTCTTACAAAAACTCACAAAAATATTATCTGTAAATATTTCTTTACTACATTTCATTTAATGATAAAAATCCAAAAAGATTTTCAGAGTGTTTTAGCATAAATTTTGAAAAATTCAAAAAGATTTTAGACAACTGATGTTGAAAAGCTGATTTTCAAAGTTCCGAGTGTTAAACATGATGAACAACAGGGTTGGGAAAATATGTTGATATGAAAAATGTTTTTGAAATGATTAAATGGTTCATTCAGTTGAAATCAAATTTGAATGTATCTTATTCAAGTGGTAAGCAGAAAGTTTAAATTTATCAAATTTTAAATTGGAGAAATTTACTTTGAGGTAGAGAATGTGCAGGTTATGGCTATGAGAGAGCCAGGGTGCGATTCTAGAAGCTGTGAAAGCCAGATTACGATCCCAGCACAATTCAAGGGGGTCTGCTAAGTAAAAGAGGAGTCTGAGGACTTAAGAGCCAGATTCAGATTCTGGAAAATCCAAGGGGGAGGATAGCTACAGAAGCTGATAAAGAGATGAGAGAAGACTGAGGTGCTTACACTGTCAGATAATTTTGAAAAGACCAAAGACTGATCAAGGCTGAAGACTGTGAAGACTCGACACCGAAGACTTCGTGAACATCCGAGGGGGAGTCTGTTGGTGCATACGTCTGTCGACTTCGTCTTGTATCGAGTCTTGTAATAGAATTGTTAGATCAGGGCACGTTGTACGAGGAAATTAGGATTTGGGTGTGATTGAGCTATTTCGCACGAAATAGCAAGATGTCATTTCGTGCGAAATCACCTCACCTATAAATACCTGTCATGTTGTTTCATTTGTAACGTTCGTGATTCCGGTACCGAAGTGCTGCCGACGTGTCATCTGATCTGTAAACGTGTTATATCAATAAAACAAGACAATTTAGAGTGAATCAAGCTGTTACAAAGTCTAATCAATGAATTCCGCCTCTGATTAGACCGAGAACTCTTCTGATAGACTCGTTTGGGTCACAGAATGATCCTATAGTTGTGATAGCAAAGTATCTGGTGGGTTAAACACTATCGACCAGGTTTAATTAACATTATATTGGGGATAAAAACACTATGAAAGTACTTTAACATGTCTGTTCAGCATATAACACTATTAATCGTGCATATGACACTATACATCCAATATCAAAATATAACTCTGTTCATGATATAACACTAAAACAACAACTTACCCTAAACAGTTCTGTGTATAAGACACTACACAAACAAACAATCAAAATATATTGAAATCTGTACAACAAAAAATTGTAACACCGTAAACTAAAAAAAACCCGTATGTCGTATGATTATGAACGTAAAAACATATATCCCTACTGATCGAAACATGATAACTCTTAACAGAATCAATTCCTATGATACATATGTACCTGCAACAGCGGAATCCATTGAAATTGAAATAAAACACCACAATCGCAGAGGGTAAACAACTGATCGTGTCTCTGTCAATTTCCTGCGACCTCGTGTATTTATAATTGATGAATGATGTGTATCGGTGAATAATAAACACCAAAATCTTAATGGATCTTACAAAAAAAAATACAAAATTCAAAATTCCTGTAACATCTCATCGACAGTTTTGTGGGCAGTTATCTTGAAATCAATTCATTGAAAAGAATAGAAAATTACTAATTCACCCTTTTGAATTAATTAAGATATAGGAAACTTGTCATCACCACATTATTTCTCACCCTTCTCACAATATTAGATTAATGTACAGGATCCTCTACCTATATATATATATATATAGGGTGAGGTTCCTCTACAAAGTGTGTTTTTTCTACAAAGTGTAGGAAGTATTTTGTGCCATTGGATGTGTTTGATCAATGGTTGAGATTAGTTGGGTGGCATTTTTGTAATATTTTTGTTTTAATTATTGATTCATTTAATAGGCGAGGGGCATTGTAGTCATTAATCATGTTTTAAATAAAGAAACTACCATCACTTCCTTTATTCTAGCCATTTCTTCATTAATTAACCATCAATCTCTAAAATCATGGATCTAGACATCAACATGATTCAAGAACATTCAAACAATGGAGAACAAAAACACTATAATCTATTCCAAAAAAATGTTCATACGTGCTTTTTTTTTTTTGCGATCTAATCTGTTTATACTAGTGTGTTATACGGAATGCAAGCTTTTATAATGGTGTGTTATACATAATCTAAGTTGTTTATATTGGTGTGTTATACTGGAGATCGAAGTTGTTTATACTGGTGTGTTATACGAAATCTAAGTTGTTTATACTAGTGTGTTATACTGGCGATCAAAATTGTTTATACTTGTGTGTTATGCGGAATCTAAGTTGTTTATACTAGTGTGTTATACTGGCGATCGAAGCTGTTTATACTGGTGTGTTATACGAAATCTAAGCTGTTTATACTGGTGTGTTATATGGAATGTAAGTTGTTTATACTAGTGTGTTATACGGAATGTAAGTTAGTTATCTTAGTGTATTATACAGAATCTAAACTATTTATACCAGTGTGTTATACATACAGAAATATAAGTTGTTTACACTTGTAACTTAAATAAACACAACGTGAATAAACCAATAACTTCTAAAACACAACGTCAAGAATTTGTTCATGAGTGATCGCATATCATGTTAATTTGTTCTTTATACGTTCTTTGTATTATAAGTTATTGACAATTTTGAATTCTTAAAAGATATGTTGTTTCCTTAAAAATCTCCTTAATTTGTTTAAGAAATAAATCTTTCATAAATAAATTAATTATTCAATTACCTTTATGCCCTTTAATATAAAATCTCTAAATGCCACATGTCACCCTTAGAACACTTCCTACACTTTGTAGG
This sequence comes from Helianthus tuberosus, assembly GCA_030545235.1. Lineage (NCBI taxonomy): Eukaryota > Viridiplantae > Streptophyta > Magnoliopsida > Asterales > Asteraceae > Helianthus > Helianthus tuberosus. The sequence continues at coordinate 80,918 of JARYGA010054189.1, forward strand.
AAAAATTGACTTTGTAGTCAACTCCCACCATATATATATATATATATATAAACAGGATCAGGAGAAAACGCTCGAAAGTGTGAGAACGGTGAGAACGCATCCTGGCCCAACACGTGGCGCGGGACATGATCAGGGTCCTAGGGGTTTTTTTGTCTTTTCAATCTTCTTTTATTTTCCCAACTCGGTATATTATTTTCTGGCGTCTAAGTTTTTTTTTGGCGTTAATTGTATTTATTAAAGTTTTTGGCGTTGAATTAATTGTTTCTGTGTCACATAGATAATTTTTTGGCGTTATAGAGTTTTCTGATCAATTTTTTGGCGTTTTGTGTTGTTTTGTATAATAATTCACTACGAGTCATTAATATTTGCATAAGATTACAATAAGACCATTTTTTGGCATTTAGTGAATTTTTTGGCGTTTAATACATTTTACAAGGTGCTTTGCCAGCACCCGCTCTCCCAGTTTTCATACTACTGGCGTTTTGTTGTTTGAAGTTTTGGCGTTTTATATAATAATGTATTTTATTTATAGAGAATTAGATAACAAAACAAAATATAACTTGATATTAAAAAAATATAAAATGAAAATAAAAAATGGTAATCTAATTTCTCTTCCAAATCTTCACTGTCATCAGCTTCTATCTTCTTGATTTTGTTTTGGCGTTTTGAACCTTTTTTAATACTTTAGCTAGATGCCAACTTTCCTACATAAACCTTGTCTTTTTCAGACGAAGCTGCATAGTGGCATCCTGTGTTTTGGTGTGATATTCTTGTTTGGTGGCATGTCATTGAAGATTAACTCTTGTTTGATGCTATTTGTAATAATGGAGTCCAAAATACCATTTTACACTTGTGTTGATCCCTTTATTCCACGCCGATATTCATCAAGAACAAAGCTCACATGATGACATATCACTGTCATCAGTCTCTTTTTCTTGAATATTTGTCCATCTCATTCAGCAAAATATTATTGAGATAACCCCTTTAGAAGAAGAATCCATTTCAGTGAAAACTTTGACATCTGTGGTTTTTTTAACTAACATTTTTTGGCGTTTTAAAGTGAGTGGTTTCTAGAGGATATGGCGTTTGTGTTTTCTGGGTGTGATCAATTTCATTGTGTATAGACCCCTCTCTTATAGGAGTTTTTTGGCGCGTAGTTTAGGCGGGACTTTTTTTATTGTAATAAACGATAGTAATAAAGTAACTGTATTTTCAGTTACTGTTTTTGTATTTACTGTGTTGATCAGTTTTTATCAGTTTTACAAGTGATAGACGTCCAATCTTCTAAGTTTGGCGTTTTTTTATGGCGTTATGCAGACCAAGATGACAAAATACAATAACGGAGTAAATAAAATATTAAGCAGGAATTTTTTTTTTGTTATTTTTGGCGTTTTGTAAGGAAAAACCAATTTTTAGTATTTTTTTTTTTTTTTTTTGCGTTTTGCTAATAAAAGGAGAAATATATCATTTAATTATCTTAAAAAACAAAAAGAAGATTACACAGAAGAAGAAAAAAAAGAGGAAAAAAATTAAAAGCCTTCGTCAGAAGGTACTTTATCCGAATAGTATCCATCACTTGCGTCATCTTCTTCCTCCTCGGAGTCTTCATCTGGATCTTCATCCGTGTCATCACCTTCACCTTCATCAGCTTCTTGTTCCTGAAGATTCTGAAGCCTCCACCTGAACATGTCTTGCATTAACTCCAATTTTGAGTCTATTTATGTGTTGGTACAAGTGGCGTTATGCAATTCTTCCATGAAACCCAGACGTTGCTTTGTCATGATGTTCTCTAGCCAGTAGACTTCCTGTTCTCCGTTGTCGTATGTAACCGTCACCATGTCTGTTTCATCATCAAAACGCCATGATGTCATGACAGGGTCCGGCTTCACATTTGCTTTGATTGGTCCAAATTTGCTGGTTAATGATTTCATAAGCATATGTGTTTCATGGCATTCGTTGTCTAGAGCGATGCCAATAGATAAGATTTGCCTCTGTATCTCTTCTTCCACCTTCAGAATTGCCCTGACCGTCTTAACATACACTCTCCTTCTGTTGTCAAAATGGAGGACGTATTGCCTGATTCCCAGAGTGTATCTCCACGAAACGATTGTTGCCATTTTTGGCGTTTTGGTTAAGTTGGCGTTTTTGGTTAAAGATGTTTTTTGCAGAAATGGATAGATTGAAGTGATTATGGAAGCTATGTTTTACATTGTTTATATAATGATGTTTTTGGCGCGTAATTTAGGATGGAATTTCTTCTAATAAATGTTAATAACTGAAATACAGTTACTGTGTTGTTTCATCTTCCTGTAATATCCAACGCGTTTTATTACTAATTGTTGGCGTTTTATTTTTTTGAATGGCGTTTTGAATATGAGCGGTAAAAGACCATTTTACCCTTAATAAAGCGCGTCCCACATAATAAAATTGATGTTATTTACGAAAACGCCACCGCGCAATCTAGTCCATGGAATGTTTTGATCGGACGACCCATAAGCGTTCTCACTGTTCTCACACTTTTTAGCGTTTTCTCTAAATCCTGACCCTATATGTATATATATATATATGTATGTATATATATATATAGAGGCCGACTATCATACAAATGCCCTTATCGTACATTACGTACGCTACAATCTCAGCCGTCCGATCATCTTCCCGCATTGAATTCGCATGTTTTTTGTACCACATGCGAAATTGTTACAAAAAACAACATGCTATTTCATCAAAATTATCACATGCGAAATTGGTACAAAAAAACAACATGCGAATTCATCAAAAATTATCACATGCGAAATTATTATAAAAAAAACATGCTATTTCATCAAAATTATCACATGCGAAATTGGTACAAAAAAACAACATGCGAATTCATCAAAAATTATCACATGCGAAATTGTTATAAAAAAACAACATGCGATTTTAAAATGCGGGAAGATGATCTGACGGCTGAGATTGAAGCGTACGTAATGTACGATAAGCAATATTGTACAGTACTCTTTACCTATATATATATATATATATGGGATTTTTATTAAAAAATACGTGCTCTGTGCGGTGGTCCTCCCCGCACACCTTCATCACCACCTCTGTCTTTTAGTCTGTTGTTTATTGTGTCTTTTATCTGTTGTCATCAATTGTGTTTTTAGCTTACTTTCATTGTGGTTTTAGTTTGATACTTATTGTGTTTTAAATTATGTCCATTGTGTTTTAGTTTGTTGTCCATTGTCATCGATTGTGTTTTTAGTCTATTTTCCATTGTGTTTTTAAATTGATACTAAATGGGTTTTACGTTATGTTCATTGTGTAATAACATTGAGTACTCGTATTAAAGATCATAAAAAGCTTGATTTTATGGTATAATTTTTATAGAAAAAAAAACAAAAGACACATAAAAAAGTTAAAGACGTTAAAGAAAAAAAGAGGGAAATAACATCTGACTTGCACATGCATATTGGGTATTTTCTCTTAGACAACTACCCTTTCCCACTTGTTTATTCATTGGACACTTGTCACCCTCTAGTGACTTATCACATTTCTATTTATTTTAGCTATAGAATAACTTAACCCATAAAACCAAGGTGTGTTTGAAAACCGTTAAACTAATTGAACAATTTAAACATAAGTAGGTCACTATGGTCGGTTTGAGATTGAAATATTTCGGTTTTCACGCGGCTCTCTTTAAATTTTGAAATCGGCGTGTAAACCGAACTGAGAGTTCAACCATTAGGCCGGAAGGTGTGGGGGCGCCACCCCCGCCAGCTCACCATGTATAGCGCCCCGGGGCGCTATCCCACCACACCCTCGAAATTAACGAGGGGCGCCATAGAGGCTCCGCCAAGATGATTACGAGCAACCAATGCGTGGACCGAGGGAGTTTAATGCTTTTGACCGTTTGAAACGGCCATATTTAAAAAAAAATTAATTTCCTTTTTTTATACATTAACATTACAAATACCCCACATTCCTTTCACTTTTTTATCCCATTCCTTTAACAACCTCGCAAATTTCCATTTCCAATTGACACACTAAGAAACCCTAATTGAAACCCCAAGTAGTACGGTGCAACCCGAAAATTTGAAAAGCGAATGAAACCAGCAACAGGTCCCCCTAAAACTCAAGGGGGGATCCCCTAATTGATTTTATCTTCACAAAACGGATTTAAAACACGTATTTTTTAATTTTTACAACACATCAAGGCTATACCAGACACCAGGCTACCCTAGCCTGAACTGGTCGTCGTCGCGACATGCGCCAGTGGCTAGGGGAGCCGGCGCGACACGGGGGGGAGTCCAAAATCCAGTATAAAACCCAGGGGTTTGGCACTTGAATTGTTTGCTTTTTACGACGTGAAAATTAGCTTTGTACGTCAAGTTATACTCCGTTTCTTTCAAAATCAGAATCACAGTCTCAAACCTCTGCTATGATAACAGGGTAATAACTCGATCATTGTTACGATATAATATCCGATCGATTATAACTGATCCGATGGATGTTTAAGTGTTGCCTACATTGGGCTATAATTTGTCATTCATCGTGAGGGTTTTGATCTCGTGAATTATCGTAAATGTTGAATTAAGTTACTGGCCTAGTTTCGTTTGCATTGTCTATTTAATTAGGTTATCAAGCTTAACCAGTAGGAAAACTCTGACAAGTTTAAATCTGCAACGTGAGTCAGTCTCTTTTTACCAAAATTGTTTTCAAAACCCTAAATGTTTTCCGGTTATATTTACAGTGATTAAGTCTTTGTTATCTTAAATTACTGACGGTATATGGGGTTTTGTATACATTACTTATCAAGTGTCACTTTTTGGGTGAACGGGCCTAAACAGTGATATGACCACAGTCACAGATCCGGTTGAGTGACAACTTGGTCAGATAATTATAAAGATAGAAGCAATTATAATAGCTCCTAATACTCTATATTATAACAATGTGTCTTTTGAATAAATGGAATGCACTCGCCAGTATTTTCCACTGATCAAATCTTTTTAAAAAATGTTTCAGGTGATTTACTGTGATGAAAAGTAAAGTGCCGAGTATCACACCAGCTTGAATAAGTGGCTCAGTTAATAGAAATAAACATGTTTTCTGTAATCACGGAATTTCCCAGTGAAATTCCTTTCTTGTAAAATACGGGGTTGGTCCCGAGAATTATAATAAAATAATTCGGTGTTTTCTTTTAAAACTCTGATATTTTTTTCTGACAAATGGTCCTGTTGAAAATTCCGCTACTAAATTAAATGCCAATACCATGGGTTTCTGTCCCGCGGCTTCCGAACCAGTCTAAACGGGTTGGGTCGTGACAGAAAATGTGGTATCAGAGCCACTGGTTTAAGCAAACTAAGTATTTAAAAAATACTTAAACTTTAGTCAGGGATTTGGTACTTCTGTGAAATTTAATTGCAATAATTAAAATTTAATTTGGAACTTTTGTGTTTCCTTGTGTGTGACTAACAGTATGAATGAATTATCAGAGGCTCTCCAAAACTTCTCGATACATTCCACTGATATGGAAGCTACCGAAAACCAGACCGAATACCAAGCTAAGGTGGATGAACCAATGGTGTTCCAAGCCCAGGAAAAACCCAAACCAAAGAAGAGAAGGAGGCTTTTAGACTGGAAAAGGGGAAGAAAGAAAAAACCTGCAGCTCAAAAGGTGAAGAAAACAGTCGAACCAAAGGGAAAAGAGATTGTAGGAGAAAGCTTTGGTCAGGCTCCAACTTTACTACCCTGGGAAGAACTGGACAGAAAACTAGCAAACTGTGATCTTATCGGGCCAGTTGATGAAAACCTTATGAATTTTCCCGCTCAACCCGAACTTCCTATCAACCTGGAACCTGCCATCCCTGAACCTATTGCCAACCCACAGCCTCTTCCGGATCAAATGGAAAAATGGTGGACCAGCGATTGGCACTTCCAAAATATGATGAACAATCCCAACCCATACTACCCATAGTTTGAACCTGCACCCGCTACTTTTCCACCCGTGAACCCAGAAAATGTTGCTGAACTACGTCGCTACGGCGAAGAATTGGTGGACGCGGGAAACCGGATCTGATCTGTGGGCGAGAACCTCTCTTGGAAGTACGATGAAAGGGAATTTCACTTTTGAACGCGGTTAACCATAGAATAAGTATTTTGTATAATAATAAAATATGAAAAAAAATATATATATATAAATAAATAAAACAATATATATATATATATATAATAATGTATAATATCACCTAAATAAATAAAACATTTGTAAATATTTGGTTTGTATGGATACGTGTATATATATATATATATATATATATATATATATATATATATATATATATAAATCTAAAGTCGCAATGATCGACGGTTTTGGCTATACGTGTTAACTCAGTTTGTGTTTGTGATTGCGATGTTTTGCTTATTTGCTACCTGTTTTGTGATATTAATCGAAGTATTATGTCTATAATTCAGATGGCAAACGAAGTTAACCAACCGGCAAATGAAGTTAATCAATCAGAACCAAATAATCAGGAAAACTTTCTCAATAGAGAAGATATAGAAAATATAGTTGCTCAGGGTATAGCTAATGCTATCCCAGCGATCATCGCAGCTGTTAAAAATCCAGTTGAACCTTCCAAAGCCGACAATAGCAAATGCACCCGTGACAATAATTTCAGTTATAGCATAAATGGAGGCATTAATAATAATGTAATTCAAGCCCCGTTACCTAAAAAGATGAAAGTGGTGACGACTGGTTGCACTTATAAAGAATTCCTCGCCTGTAAGCCAACCGAATTCGCAGACAATGAAGGAGCAATTGCTGCACTACGCTGGTTAGAAAAGACCGAAGCTGTAATCAAAATAAGTAAATGCGCAGAAGAAGACAGGGTGATGTACGCATCCCACCTATTCAAAGAAGAGGTATTAGAATGGTGGAATATGGTGATGCAAGCTAAAGGAAGTGACGTGGCTTATGCCATGAGTTGGGAAGAATTTAAGGAACTGGTAGAAAGGAAATTTTGTCCTTCCTACGAAAAGGAACAAATGGCAAACCAGTTCCTGAGCCATCGGATGGTGGATGTTAAATGACGTGAGTATACTTCGAAATTCTTCGAGTATGCAAGAATAGTACCGACTCTGGCCTTTCCAGAACCTTTACTTATTTCTTGGTACATTTGGGGATTGATTAGCGAGATCCGCGACACAGTCAAGGCTGCTAGACCTCGGACTATCGACGATGCAGTCGAGTTGGCCAATACCTTGACTGACGGATTGGTTCGTACGAGAGAAGAGAATAGGAAGAGGGAATTGGCACAGAAAATTACCCAAGGTTTCCGTTTGGGTAATAATAGTAATTCCAAGAAAAAGGGAGCCGGACAGTCTTCCACCCCTCCGTTTTGGAGTAACTGTAAAAGAAAGCATTTTGGAAAATGCAAGGGATATTGTAATGTCTGCAAAATACCGGGGCACCGAGAGGAAGATTGCAAAAAGAAATCTACGAGCTGCTACAATTGCAGAGAAACGGGGCATTTTAAGCCAAATTGCCCTAAATTAGTCAAGACAGCTGACAACAAAGCGAAAGCGGCCGATGGAACTAATGAGAAGAACGCAAGAGCTTTTCAGCTGACAACACAAGAGGCAGATCTGATTCCTGACGTGATCGCCGGTACGTTTCTTATTCAGTAAGTTTATGCAAAAGTATTATTTGACTCTGGTGCAAACCAAAGTTTTATAAATACTTCTTTCTGCCAAGCTCTTAAGCAACCCTTAACCAAACTTAGTCAAGTTTATACGGTAAAAACGACAGAAGGAAACCCTATAAGTATAGATAAGGTACTTCAAGAAGGAAAATAGAATTATCAGGGCATAAGTTCTCTGCAAACCTTCTACCTATGAATTTAGCAGGATTCGACGTCGTATTAGGAATGGATTGGTTAGTAGCCAACCATGCTCGAATACTATGTGATCAGAATTCTGTAGAAATTCGTACGCAAACAGGAGAGATAATTCTGATTACAGGAGATAAGCCCCGCAAGCCAACGAAGTTTATTTCAGTAATGAAAGTCACTACTTATAAACGAAAGCAAGGCATAGCGTATATGATTTCGGTAATCATTAACCTTAAAAACAAAAAAATTAAGGAAATTCCAGTAGTATCATAATACCCTGATGTATTTCCAGAAGATCTACCTGGATTACCACCAGATAGGGAAGTAGAATTTAGAATTCATCTAATACCTGGAACTGCTCCAATAGCTAAGGCACCTTATCGCTTAGCGCCAACAGAGATGTTAGAACTGAAAAGGCAATTGGATGAATTCTTAGGAAAAGGATTCATACAACACAGTTCATCCCCCTGGGGAGCACCGGTGTTGTTCGTGAAAAAAAAAAGATGGGTCAATGCGCATGTGTATCGATTATAGAGAATTAAATAAGGTTACTATTAATTATCGATACCCATTACCTAGAATTGATGATCTTTTT
>JARYGA010054190.1:0-34730 GCA_030545235.1 Helianthus tuberosus
GTTAATGTGGCAATCTGAGCCTCAAGGTCGGTAATCTTGGAGCGAGCAGCGTACATGCGCTAATTATCTTTCTTACACACCTCCTTCCATTCCGCACGCTCTTTCGACAGGAGCTCCTCAGCAGCACGAAGCTTACTCCTTAAGCCCTGGCGGCCCCACTCTTCAGATTTTTTCTCAGAGTCAAACTTGGCCTTCTCCTCAGTAAAGGCAGCTTTCAACTTTTCAAAATTCTTAATCTGCCTTAACAAGCGCTCACGATACTTCTCCCAATCCCCTCGCTCTTTAACCATTGTACGCCACTCGCGCACAATTTGGTGGTTAGCAGCGCGGGTATTGGCTTCGCCGACAATATAGGCATGATACAACCCATCATGGGTTCGCGCCCTTTGCCGGTTAACCTCACCGAGAGGGAAAGAATTCAAAAACCAATCACGACATGGACTAAACTCCAGGAAAGTGTCTTTCTGCTTTAAACCCCAGGGAGGATGGTGAGGAGCATCACCGTGAGCCTCCTCGGTATAAGTCTTGTAATAGATATCCCCTAAGGTATCCTTAGGACCTATCGGAGGATGAGGCATTGAGCTTTGGCTCCCTGCACCAGCTTGTCCAGCCGCGAAAGCGCTCGAACGAACATTGCCACCAGCAGTCGTGCCACCAGCAGCAGTGGTAATTTCTTTATGCGCAGGCCCGGTCGGCTTAACAACCTCGGGGCCTTTTCCCCGAGTAGTTTCTTTCTTCATTTCATGAAGGGGCTGGTCAAGCCCCGTAATCCGTGCGACCTCCGGACCCTGCGTTTTCTCTTGTGTAATAGTAGCAGTGGCCTCGGTCTTTTTTGGCTCATCGCCTTCAAGCTTTTCAGCAACCTTCTCTTTCTCTTTCTCTCTCTCCTTCTCTTTTCCTTTCTCCCCCTCCTTTTCTTTATCTCTCTCTTTCTCAGCCTCTAACTCAGCAGACTGAAGAGGTTTGATTACAAACTTGGGTTTCTTTGGCCCTGGCTCATTCGGTTCTTTTGGATCCTTAAACACAACTCCCTTAGTCTTCTCAGGGGTCTTCTTCTGAGCCTCTGCAGAAGCTAAGTGTTAAAAAGAGACTCTACTAAAAGAATATGAAGGGCGTCACAATACTAACCTGGAGAGAACTTGTAAAGGGAGCGCAGGCTGCTCTGTTTCCCTATTACTGGGGCTCCCCCAGCTTTCTGCGCCGCTTTAACGCCAGCAGCAGCCTCATCTCTACCTCTTTTTCTGCTCACCAACTTGGCAGCAGGCTCTTCCTCTTCTTCTTACTCTTCTTCTTCCTCATCTTCATCCAGCGCGACGGAAGAAGGAGTAGCGCCAGCATCTGGGTTCCGTGACCCCGCGCTTCCTGAGCTTTTTGGGCCAGCAGCGCTGGTTTTCTTCTCACCTATACGGGAAAAACCCTCAAGTGTGTCACTTGCAACAATGTAATCGTCTAGGTTACTCTGCCAGAATCGGTGAGTACCTTTATCAGAGACACCACCAGTTGCGCGGCTACTCCCGCCTTTCTTGTTGGTTGGTTCAGCATCGAAGGTAATCACTTTCTTCTTCTTCTTGTTTGGATTCTTCTTCTTCTCCTCTGGATCAATCCCATGGTCGCGCAACACACCTGCAAAGATGTTAGACCAGGAACTTGGCTCCCCATTCGAAGATCCTACAGGGTCCTCACTGGAAAGATAAAGAATCTCTTTCCCAGTAGAAGTCACAGCACGCAAGGGCCTGGGGTTAGGTAGATGCGCACCTTCGGTTACAGTGGGAGGATTGGCAAAGGCTCCAGTAGGAGGATAAAGGAAACGGCCTTTGATGTGCTCATACCAATAAGGCTCCCTCGGTTGCAGCGGGCGCACACCCATAGACCCACCAAAGGTGGGGAAAGCAACTTGATAAAGGTGCGCCTCTGCAATGAAATCAAGCACTTAAGCGCAAACGAATTAAAAGGGGAATAATCAAACAAACCATAAACCTCTATCTTGAAACTTCAGAACAGGGACTTCGTTGTTGTCCTCTGGCCACTGATCACTCATCTGCGCCGCGACCAAGACATTTTCACCAAAGATTCAATTTGGTGTGGCAGTGAGCTTCAAGTACCAGTCTTCTTTCTTAGGAATCGCCCGTTCCTCCTTCTCGATTGTGTCCGGCGCCCGGAAGATCATCGCGATCGGAATAACTTCCTCTCTAATGAAGAAAAACTTCTGCTTCCAATCATGAAAGCTCTTGGGAGGATTCAGCAAAATCTTCTTTGCTGAACCACGGTTGCCAAAGGAATAGAACCCCATATTCCTAATCAACTGATAGAAAACCCTAAACTTCTCCACTGTGGGTTCTATGTCATGAGACCGACACAAGAACTCGAAGTGTCGCACCTTCACCATACCGGGTGGACTCATCTGGGATATATGAAACCCATAGTAATGAAGAATATGGGCCATAAACTCCGTCGCCGGCAACCGGAAATTGCCTTGTAAAAAGAAATCTTCAAAGAGGGTAATATACCCCGGCGGTGCGTCGGCGGCTATTTGGTTTTGACCGGGATATCGTGCATCCCACTCCGGTAGAAACCGGAATCCCATAGTAATCTGTTCAAACAATCCCTGGTCCCATTTGAGGGCACGGAGGGGACCTTCGTCAACTGGGTTTTCTTCTTTAGCCATGTGTAAAAACAGATGAAGATCTTCAAACTCCTGGGAAAAACTTGAAGATCTGCTAGTGCAACTGATGAAGTTTTGAATACTTGAGAGAGAATAAGAGAAAGCAAATAAGGATTTGTGATTTCCTCTCTCATCTCGTCGACTATATATACCCATCGCATTTAATGCGATGGATAAACGTGCCGGATTCACAATGCGCGTAACCAATCAGGAGCCGCCACGTAAGGCGGGATTCTTGGAGTGATGGTTACCACGCGCGGTTGGGCCTCACTCGCCTGACGAAAAGCCGAACCGTCAGTGACAACATGATGATGGACGTGTCAGCAGTCAACTCAAACGTCGCTGTCAGCGACATTTTGCACCAACCTGACAGAATTCAAAATTCGAGGTTTTTCCCGCCCAAAGTTACTACAAACTTCATGCGGAAGTTACCCAGGTCGCGCAACATTCATAATTATCCAATGAATCTGCTCGCTTAAACTTGAAAGCAGAGAATTATCAACAGACAAATCTGGTAGTCGCGCCGTAGTAACTGCCAAACGATTATACGCGCGCCACCTACCAGAATCAACCAAGCGTTTTTCACAGATAGCACTCTTTTTCTTCTAAGTCCAGATCTCCAACCATTTACTTCGCGCATGGAGAAGCACTGGACTAGGGGGACTTGAAGGGGTATGGTCCCAAAAAGCCGCGCAGGCCAATCTGGTCGCGCGCTGGACCATACTCCTTACTCAGCAAAGCTGATCAGTCTCTTCAACCCGCGCGGGCTACTCAAGCAGAATAAGGTCTCGCGCGAGGTCCAAACAAAAGACGACATCAGTTTCCACACTTAGCGTTCTAAATATGAGTCTTCAGCCCATGCAACCCTATGCGCGCTACTTACGTGCTCAGCAAAGGCCGCGCAGGAGTCAAAGCGAGAGGCCACTTCAGAAAATACAAAGGTACAAGTGGCAGAAGAATAAGCCAATCAGCGTCCTCCAGGCTGTGCTCTATCGTGCTCCACGATCGTCTAACGTGCAGGAGACAGAAAGTACACAAGGATGCCTACGTGGCAACAATCAAGGGGCGGCGACACGTGCCACATGATCTCCACTTACCTGCTGATGGCAGAGGGACAACAAGGCCGACAACTAGGACACGTGGCTCCAATCACGGTGCACCAGCACCGGAGATCTTCTAGAAGACATTAACGGTCGACACCAGAGAGACAAAGAGGATATTCCCTGTTTATCACCTTCCGGCCCAAGGCCCATCAACCCACCTCCTCTTACACCTCTCCAGCTATAATTAGAGACCTTCATGTACAGGTTACACATTCCATTCCCTCTACTCTCACTCTTAACACACTTATTTCCTTAACTTATTCTCATGCCGGAGTCTGGTTAAGAGGGAAACCCTCATATTCCCCTCTTAACGAGCTAACGGTGTTCTGTTTTGCAGGAAGATCAGATCAAATCGGAGCTCAGGAAAGTTTAAGAAGATTAACCCTTATGAAAGGAACATAAACTAAACTAATTAACTCTAAAATTAGTTCCGTGTTTCTTCAGTAGTAGTAGTTTAAAAGATCACATTTTAAGAGTTATATATGTTTTGGTAAAAAATTACCGAAGCAATTAAGTGATCAAATTAGTTAAGTGAGGTAGTGTGCTAGAGGTGTTTGTGAAAAATATGCTGGTTAAGTTGCTAACAAAAATAGTTTTCAGGATACGGCTCAGGATATCGAGCTGTATCAACAATCAAACAATGAGCAAAAAAGGTAAATGGTGACACAGGATGTACGAGGAAACCCCTTGATCAATCTAGATCGCCGGCACAAAACCTCGGTTGCTGACAATTGCAGTTGCCTTGTTCTTCTTATTACTTCAAATGTCAGGATACAGTGCAGGATATAATACGGATCTACTAGGTTTTACAATGTGATTTGAATACAAGTGTAAGTGTGTTGTGAGTGATTGCAGCTAGAGAGCAAAAGTGTACAATAAATTGTGTGTGTTCTTATCTGATCCGATCAATCCTATTTATAGTAAAGCAAAGCTAACTAACTAGCATACAAATCCGGGATATAGTGAATATTCCCTTTGTGAACGTTGTAGTCCAGGTCTTCCGGATTCAACGTTCCTATTCCAACAGATTGGCCTGAGTCTTTGGGAGAAGAAGTCCACTTGAACGTTATAAACTTGCTTCATTAATCTGCACGTTAATTAATTAGTTACTACCAGGATACTGTGTCAGGATGTTACCAATATCCTGATCCGATATCCTGATCACAATAACAGAAACATAGTCAGAATATTATTCAGGATATATGAGCAGAAAACCACCCATAACAATTGTCCCCCAAATATATATGTTGGTATACCAATTCCAACGGATATGTTTTAAAGTCTTATCTCGCGAACCGAGGCAATTAAATTGAAGTGACGATTGAGGTAACATTGTGCAACTTCCAACGTGCTTTTCACTCGATGGCCATCTATCTTGCCCCTATATCTTTTCTTTTTCTTGTTGATAAACGATCACCTTCCTCAGATTTCTCAGGTATTTCCCTCTTCTTATCTCTTAGAATTTCTTCGCCCAAATTTTCCGATGGCCACCAGAACACGCTCTCATTCCGGCGAGTCTTCCTCGTCATTTGTCAATCAGAAGCTACTCAAAAACCCCCGAGAAGGAGGTGTGCTCCTTCGATAACGCCGATATCAACGCATTAAGAACCTCCGGTTCTTTCTCCGACACGGTGAGCATCCGTCCATTCGACCGGAGCATCCGTTTCGACGTATCCTCCGAGGAGTGGATCTGTTTCTCGTCATACCCATTTTCCCTTGGTCTTCGATATCCCTTCCCGGAATTTATCATGGAGTTTTTCCAAATTACCGGCCTCTGTTTTGCTCAAACAATGCCTATGGTCTGGAGAGTATGTCACACCCCTATTTTCCACGTGTCACCGGTGGGCCCGGTGGGGAGTATCGTGACGTAGTTGGTATCATCATAGACAAACAACACAATATATATATGCACAGCGGAAACAAAGATAGATTCATTTCAACTTTAATAAAGTGTAATATTCAATATCACTAATAGTTGAAACGGATCCACAGGCGGATCAAAATAAAATAAGATATTGTTCAACAGTTTATTGTCATCCAAGCTTGCGAGGCTTATTGTGGACACTCTAGAAGACTGCCAGCCTATTACGTGTAGTACCTGCACTTAACCTTTTGGGAAAAATACGTCAGTTTACACTGGTAAATACAATTTAACTGACTCATTTTGAAAATGGTTGAAAATTGATTTGAATGCTCAAGGCACAAAACATTTTATAACTTGGGATAATTATTTTATATAATCTTGTGAACGAATTACATGTTACTTGTGCGTTCAGTAGCCCGGATCTTGTCCGGGTTAAAGATCAATAGACACACCACAATATAGAGTTATACACTGACAGGTGTACGCCTACACCTCGTGCTCAGGTCGTGGCCATCTCGTAAGATGATGCCAAGGATATCCGGGACATGGTCATTAACCCCCCAAAGGCTTTAAGTGAACAAGACTGTTTAAACGAGCCGATCAAATTATTCAATTAACCACCCAAGGATGTAAGATTTGATGCTCGATCAAGCGGTATTTTATATACCGTAACCCAAGCCCATATAGGGAAAATAAGTTAAAAGTATTTACCTGAGTAAAGTATAAATCACAACTAGCAAGTGAAGGTAGCTTTTACTGGTTCTTCTTAGTCTGGAACAAAGGTTTATAATAACCTATTAGATTTCTAACGGGCCTTTATTTAAGCTTAAGCTTAGACCGGTTAGCTTTAAGGACGAAACGGTTCAAACGCACGATTAAGCGAAGACCGGATAGAATGTGATTTAGACCCGACAAGTTTGAATACTTGTATATTATGGGTATACTAAATACATTCTGGATTTTGAGACAAAAATGATAATGTTTGACCCGTCTCGGTCAATTTATGCAACTAGTTACATAAACTGAACCGAACGCGAAAAGAGCGTTACGGGTAACCGTAAGAGTCATATGAAAGTTCCCTGAGATAATATGCTCTAAATATGTTATAATATCAGTAAGATATCTTCTATTATGCCCCAATTGAATTTAAACACAATTTATGCCTCATAAGGGCATTTTGGTCATTTAAAAGATTATAAAAGAGTAAAATTAGAAATCTGAGTTACAGGTCTGGTTCATACAGTAAATATACTTAATTTAACATGTTATAACAGTAGGGTATGACCCATAAGTGAAAATCATCATTTAAAACCAAACTATGCACCTTAGGGGTATTTTGGTAAATTCACAAGGGCTTAAAAGGCCAAAATTGGAAACCTGAGTTCAAAAACTTGTACTTACTGTTATTTTATAAAAATATACTCAAAACATCAGTAGGTATCAACCTTATATGTTTAATATGGTTATAGTGCATACTATGCGGTAAAAACGCTTAAAGATGCGATTTAGAGCCGTTTCCGGGTTTTTAAAAGAAAGCTGATATTTTTATATTTCCAGAATGCTCAAAATATTTTATTTATCAAATAAAATCAGTAGAAAAAGGTTTGGGGTCAAAAGGATTTGTAAAACTCATTTTATGGCTTAAAAGGGCAAAATCGGTAATTACCGAATTAAACTTAGAGACCTATGTTATGCTCAGCCAAAAATTAAATAAAAATCTTTAAAAATCCCAAAATATTATATAACATCAGTGGGTAAAAAGTTTGATATCAAAAAGTGGCTTTAAATAGGTTATATGCTAATTACGCCAATTAATTAATATAAAGCTTTCAAAATACGCTAATGAGCATAACTCTTATTCTGGACCTCAAACTGATATCAAATTTCAGGTACAAGTTTATAAATCAGTAACAAATGTTTCTACTAATTCACTTTTTCAAAAATCCCGTTTTATAGCCAAAAGGGCATAATAGTCAACTTTAAGCATAAATCGGAAACATGCATATGAATCGGATAAGTGTTGAACCAAGTTGTAAAATCTTAGAGAGTTAAACTTATATAAAAATTGGTCCAAACTAAGCTCTAATGCAGATCTCAAACATGCATGAACAGATCAGAACTGAAAGTCAAAGAAAAAGTCAATTTATGCGACTTTCGGTTCCGATTCGGGTTTAAACTGAAAATTGTCGAGATGAACATGTTGAGACATGTTCTTACATTAATTATCAAGTTATTTTAATGATCAAACAGGTTGCATGTACCCTACATTGCTAATCATGCTTAAATTTGCAAAAACACATTCTGTTGACTTTTTGAAACAAGCTTTGACTCGACAATTATCATACTTAGAGTGGAAATCTGAAAATACCCTTTTGAGGGTTTGTTACCCACATAAATACCAACTTGTAGGTACTTTCAATTTTGAGAAAAGACTGAGCCAATTTCATTTAATCACGAAGTCAAACTTAATTTACGATGGATTGACTTTCGGTTAATAAACTAAGCTAGAACGGATTTGAGAAGGTTATGAATACTTACAAGAGTCCTAACAAAGCTTAGAGATCACTAGGAAGTTGTCTTGTCGTCCAGAGAGCTCCAGAGATGTTCTTGTGAATTTTTGAAAATGTAAGTAATGAAAGTTTCAAGCTTCAAGTCCCATTTATCTAAGTTTTGATCTGATTAGAGGCTGCCACAGAGGTCTAGGAGTGATATGAGAAGAGGACAAGTGCCCCTAAATGCATGAAAATCGATTGGTGAGGCTCTGGAGTCGACAACAGCTGGTTACAACTCGCAACAGACTCAAACTGGCAGCTGGTCGCGATTTTTGTCACTGGCAGCTGGTAGGCGGGCCGCGACAGGCCCCTCGCGGGCCGCGTACAAGGTGTTTACCAGCTTAACAAGTTTCAACAATTTACAATTCAGTCCCTGATCTTTGTAACGTGTTTTTGGCTATTTATCTTGCACATTAGACCCTAAAATCTTATTTTTAAGGGCCTTGGGACTCTTACAAACATGGTTATGTCCTCGGTTAACTTTGTGCTTACCCGAAAAGTCACGAATTTCATCGTTAACGCATTTAACCCTTCGTGCACGGTTTTGATCATATCTTTCTCATACGATAACGAAACTTGATGAAATTTTTACCACATATTCTAGTGAGTATACTTTATCATTACAAAGCTTCAGGTTTGCCAAAAGGTCACTCAGAGGTATACTTTCAACATGTTGACACATTTAGTCCCTGTAGTTTGTAATTCCTCACTTTCTTTCATTTCTCGCTGCGTATGATCCATGATTTATCCGTTTAAGGTTATAAACACCATGTAGGGTTATTGTAGAGTCTATTTATCAATTGTTGACACTTTGGACCCTTATATTCACATAGTTTCACTGTTTGTCAACTTTAGTCCTTCTAAAGTATGTTTTCACATATTCAAAGTCCATGACACGTGTCAATACTTTATTGGACGTAAATTTTCGAGGTGATACATCCTCACCCCCTTAAAAGAAATCTCGACCCCGAGATTTACTGAAACAAATGAGGGTATTTTTCTTTCATCGTGGATTCTACCTCCCACGTGTATTCGGGACCTCTACGGGCATCCCATTTGACCTTAACAATAGGTACATGCTTCCTTCGAAGCTTCTTTACCTGTCGATCTTCAATTGACAATGGCTTTTCCACAAATTTCAAGCTTTCATCTATATGTACATCCGTATGTGGTATAACCAGTGATTCATCAGCGAAACACTTCTTCAAATTACAGATGTGGAACACATTATGGATAGCACTAAGCTCTTCAGGCAGGTTTAACTTATAAGCAACTGACCTGACACGTTCGATAACCTCGAAAGGTCCTATGTATCTCGGGCTTAGCTTGCCTTTCTTACCAAATCGCATCACCCCTTTCCAAGGTGATACTTTAAGCAACACTTTATCACCCACTTCGAAGTGAAAAGCCTTACGCTTTGGATCCGCATAACTTTTCTGCCTATCCCTGGCAGCTTTCAAACGATCGCGAATCTGGACAATCTTATCCGTCGTCTCAAAAACTATCTCTGGTCCTGATAGTTGGACATCTCCAACTTCCGCCCAACAAATGGGCGATCTACACTTTCTATCGTATAAGGCCTCAAAAGGCGCAGCTTTTATGCTGGTGTGGTAGCTATTGTTGTAGGAGAACTCAATTAGTGGTAGGTTCTTATCCCAATTACCACCTAAGTCGATCGCACATGCACGTAGCATGTCTTCCAACGTTTGAATAGTACGCTCACTCTGACCGTCAGTCTGAGGATGATAAGCCGTACTAAAATTTAAACGAGTGCCCAAAGATTGTTGGAATCTTTTCGAAAAATGAGAGGTGTATCTTGTATCTCTATCCGAGATAATAGACACAGGTATACCATGCAAAGCTACAATCTTATCAACGTATAGCTGGGCTAACATATCTGAGCTGTAAGTTTCCTTAATAGGTAGGAAATGTGCTGACTTCGTCAGTCTATCCACTATGACCCATATAGTATCGTTTCCTTTTCTCGTCTTTGGCAACTTGGTGATGAAATCCATCGTCACCATTTCCCACTTCCACGTAGGAATTTCAGGTTGTTGTAACAAACCTGACGGCTTCTGGTGTTCAGCTTTGACTTGCGCACAAGTCAAGCATTTAGCTACATAAGCAGCTACAGACTTTTTCAAACCAATCCACCAGTAGTTTGCTTTTAGATCCTGGTACATCTTGTCAGCTCCAGGATGAACAGAATATTTGGAACTGTGGGCTTCCTGGAGGATAACATCTCGATGTCCTCCAAAAACTGGAACCCATATTCGTCCATTCAATCTTAGCATTCCGTCCTTGTCATGGGATAACTGCTCCTCAGTTACTCCCAGTTTTTCTTCAGGATAGTTAGCTTCCAGCACAGCTTCCTTCTGTGCTGCTAGCACCCTTTCGTTTAAACTATTCCTTATTTCAATGCGCTTGGCATTGATTCTTATCGGCTTTACTCTTTCTTTTATGCTCAAGGCATCAGCAACTACATTTGCCTTGCCTGGATGGTATTTTATCTCACAATCATAATCGTTTAGAGTTTCCATCCAGCGTCGCTGCCTCATGTTCAAGTCCTTCTGATTGAACAAATGTTGAAGGCTCTTGTGATCTGAATAGATCACACACTTGGTTCCATATAAGTAATGCCTCCATAGCTTTAATGCAAATACAACGGCACCCAGCTCCAAGTCGTGGGTGGTGTAGTTCTTTTCGTGCACCTTTAGTTGTCGTGAAGCGTAGGCAATGACCTTGCCTTTTTGCATGAGTACACAGCCCATACCAGTGTGGGATGCATCACAATACACCACGAATTCTTCTATACCATCGGGCAATGTTAACACTGGTGCATTACTCAACTTTTTCTTCAAAATATCAAAGGATTCCTGCTGCTTAGGGCCCCAATCAAACTTAACCTTCTTACGTGTCAACGAAGTTAGGGGCGCAGCAATCCTTGAAAAGTTTTCGATGAAACGCCTATAATATCCTGCTAAACCCAGAAAACTGCGAATCTCAGTAGGCGTCTTTGGCTCTTGCCAATTCATAACTGCTTCTACCTTAGCGGGATCCACTTGGATACCTCGCTCACTTACCACATGTCCAAGGAATTGGACTTCCCGAAGCCAAAATTCGCACTTCGAAAATTTGGCGTAGAGTTTCTCTTGATGTAGAAGTTTGAGAATACAACGAAGGTGTTTCTCGTGGTCAGCTTGGTTCTTTGAGTAAATAAGGATGTCGTCAATAAAGACGATGACGAACTTGTCTAAGTAAGGCTTGCAGACGCGATTCATGAGGTCCATGAATGCGGCCGGTGCATTAGTGAGCCCAAAAGGCATTACTAGGAACTCGTAATGTCCATAACGAGTCCTAAACGCTGTCTTGTGCACATCTTCATCCTTGACCTTCAACTGATGATAGCCTGACCTCAAGTCGATCTTAGAGAAGTAGCTTGCTCCTTGCAACTGATCGAACAGATCGTCGATCCTGGGCAAAGGATACCTATTCTTGATAGTGACTTTATTAAGCTCACGGTAATCGATGCACAGACGCATCGATCCATCCTTTTTCTTGACAAACAAGATCGGCGCTCCCCAAGGAGACGAACTAGGTCTAATAAAACCTTTAGCTAACAGATCATCTAACTGCGTCCTTAATTCCTTCATCTCCATTGGTGCTAACCTATAAGGTGCTCTTGCTACTGGTGCAGCACCAGGGATGATGTCGATTCGGAATTCCACTTGCCTATCTGGTGGTAGACCAGGTAGTTCTTCGGGAAAAACTTCAGGATATTCCGAAATGACAGGGATGTCTTCAATCTTAGGCTTTGGCTCGTCTATAGTAACTTGTGCCATATAAATGACACAACCCTTCTGCAGACATCTGGATGCCTTGAGCATAGACACTTGCTCAGGCAATCCATGCTGGGTATCACCTTGGATGGTAAGCGACTCTCCAGACGGAGTCTTGACTACTACTTGCTTTCTATTGCACACAATCTGGGCTTGGTTATGCGATAACCAATCCATACCTATGACTATATCAAAGCCGGCTAGCTTAAAGGGAAGTAAGGGCAAAGGAAAAGAGTGATTCCTAATGGATATAACACATCCATCTAAAACAGTTGAGGCTGTTTCTATGCTTCCATCAGCTAATTCCACCTCATATTTCACACTTAAGGGTTTTACAGGTAATTTCAACAAGTCACAAAACTTATTATCTACAAAAGACTTATCTGCTCCAGAATCAAACAATACTCTAGCAAAAACATCATTTACGAGAAAAGTACCTGTAATCACGTTGTTATCCTGAACAGCTTCCTTAGCGTCCATCTTGAAGACTCTCGCATTGGTATTCTTCCCGTCTTCGGCTTTCTTGGCGTACTTTGGGCAATTAGACTTAATGTGCCCTTTTTCGTTACAACCGTAACATGTTGCATCCTTTAGTTTCTTACACTCCAAAGTCTTATGATCAGTAGACTTGCAAATCCCACAGGATCTCGTGTGAGACTGGGATTTCGACTCAAATCGACATTTCCCAAAATGATTCTTCTTGCAAGTTTTGCATTTGGGCTTATCCCCCGATTGTTGCCCATCTCTCCTATATCCCGACCCTTTCTTGTGGTCGTCATTACCTCGGTGTTTCTTACCTGATCTTCGTGAGGTATCGTCCTCACGCTTCCTTTTGTTCTCTTCCGAATTCCTGAGTGCTCTCAACCTGACTACATCCAGGGTGAGAGAGAGAGATAGCTCAGCTGCTGATCTGAAGGTTGCAGGCCTTGATGCCTTAACGCTAGCTTTAATCTCTGGGGCTAAACCCCCGATGAAGCGAGCAATCCTCCTAGGCTCTGGGGTTACCAAGTAAGGAACCAACCTGGATAGGGTATTGAAAGTGGTGAGGTATGCCTAGCAGTCTAAGTTCTTCATCACTAACGCCACGAAGTCTGATTCGATTCTCTCAATTTCGTGCTGCGGGCAATAATTCTCTTTAATAAGAGCAACGAACTGATCCCATGACAAGTTGTAAAGTGGGATCTTTCCAGCAGCTTGTATGAGTGACTTCCACCACGCCAGTGCTTCTCCCTTGAATGACTGGGATATGTATTTCACTACATCCCGTTCAGCACAACCGCTGATGTCCACTATCGTATCCATTTCGTCCAACCAGGTCATGCAATCGACCGCTCCTTTCTCCCTAGTAAAGTCTCTGGGTTTACAAGAAACGAAATACTTATAAGTACATGACTTGGTATGAGGTTTAGCATCAAAATCTTTCTTCTTTGAGGGAACACTGTTTTGATTTGATGAGTGTCGATCATCATCCCTCTTGGGCTCATCTTTCTTAGGTTTATCCTTCTTAGGTTCATCTCTCTTAGAGGGTGGTTTGCAATGACCCTCCAAGTGAACTTTTGGCTTGGAATGTGGTGCGGATCGGGTCCTACTCCGGGTCCCGCTTGACTCACTATACTGTCTGTTTAGTGCTTCGATAACAGCATCATTCACTAATGCTTTCAACTCCGCACCCGTTACTAATATTTTAGTATTATCTGGGTTTTCTGCTGGACGACTGTTTAATTCTTCAGACTTAGCCATGTAGTCTTAATTGCTACATAAAAATAAGGACAAGGTCTATTTAGAAGCCTAAACAGTATTATCGTTCTTAACGATTTATTAACCATGGTGAATAAAAGCCATATTAGTTAATTTAAAAAAAAAATCATTCAGGATTTTTACTAGTAATCTTTTTAGAATGAAATATAATATTGGCATAATAAGCCTAGTCACGTAGACAAATTTCTAAATTACAAATTTAGATCTTATAGGATTAAAGTTTGCATAAAAAGACAAATCAATCCTTTTCTTGGCAGGGAGTTTATAAACTACAGCTGCCTTTTTGTTTTATATGACATTAATTATAACCCGTAGGCATTATGTCACAACCAAATATATATAGAAATATTAAACTTGGATAATTTTTAGTAAAAGGGTGGCGTGTGTGATTTTACGGATCACGCTAGCCAGGAATGTTAACATGTTTACAGATGTTAACAGAGATTTGAATCTTTTTAAACAGGTTCTACCATATTGGCTAAATTTATGACAACATAACAGCTAGGTTTTACCTTTTAAGATCCTTATTACATTATTAAAATGGTAAATCAAAATAATAAATGTTATTTTTCATTTATTTATACACTATGTTTATGCACATAATTTAAAAATGAAAAACTTAAATTAACCATTCCAAATAAAAATTTAAACCAGTACGAGTTTGCCCTAAACGGGACTTTTACATAAACAACATGCCCACGCAGGGGCCAACTAACAAAACAAACAAACCCACGCAGGGGTCAAATAAAAAGATATGCCCATGCAGGGGCAGAACAGAAAAAAATACCCACGCAGGGGTAGAGTACCGAAATAAATATATGTCCACGCAGGGACATGAGTACCACACTAAGATAACCAAACAAACAAAGGATTCAGTGACCCTTCTTGCTTTTGCCCTTGATCAGATCCACCATCTTCTTAAACATCCCCCGGTTATGCCTCCGATCATGCCGCAACTCATGCCGCATCTCTTGACGCACCTCTTGTATCTCATGAAGGATTTCTTGCAGGCGGTGACATCGCCGGCGCCTGAGGTGGTTGCTGATAATGCGGAGGTTGAGGAGGCTGTGGTTGATAATGCGGAGGTTGAGGAGGCTGTGACTGCTGATACCCATATGATGGGTATCCATAGGTCGAGTGTCCCGTAGCCCAGGGACCTCCGTAAGAACCTCCCGGTTGGAGAGAGTTTGCCGCAACCCAGTAGGGATCTTCTGAAAAGTTGTAACCTGTGTGGATCTGCTGCTCGAAAGGGTTGAATGCTGCAGCTCCAGTGTAAGTGGGAATTGGCTCTCCAAAACCCAATGGTGGCTGTGGCGCGACTGGCGCAGAGACTACTTCAGAGACGGGGTGTGAGGATTCTCCCATCTCTGGTTCTTCGTGGACCGGCGAGTACCGGCTGCCACCTGAATGTGGAGGGGTGCTGATGCGTATTCCCCCTCGTGCGGATATTCGCACTGTCGTTCTCCTTCGCCTCGGAGGCGAGGGAGGGTGAAGCTGAGGCGGTGGTGGCGGCGGAGTGACCGCGACAAGTCGAGAATCCTCAGAAGGATTCTGCTGCTGCTGCGGCTGATGCAGGGGAGAGTTATGTGGCTAAAGCTGGTGTAGGGGAGAGTTATGTGGCTGGTGCAAGGGAGAGTGATGTGGCTGGTGCAAGGGAGAGTTATGATAACTAGGAGTAAATGCCCAGTCATATTGCTTGAAGTTCTCCTCAAAGCTGTCGGGACCATTGTAAGGTGATCCCATAAACGGTGACCCATCTGAAATCTCGATGGGGTGGTTCGGTGTTCCGGATGGTGGCATTGCAGGATCAGTATCCTCATCGATGTCCATCGGGTTGCCACCAGAAAAGTGGTCTTCTGGTCCAAGTGGGTTAAAACCCACTGCTGCTCCTAAGTAGTCGCCAGGGTTGAACAGGCCCTGAAAGACGGGTGATGGATGGTCAAAGGGTGATTGGTGTCCTTGGAGAGGTATATAGGACTGGTGAGAGTTTAGGGGTTCATTCTCCGAATGAGGCCCAAAGGAGTGAGGGATAGATGGGGAAGTACTCAGTGAGACTGAGCGTCTCGCTGGTTCAGTAAGAGACCTCCAAAGGTCTCGAGCATCTGCGGTATGAGGATCTGAAGGTGTCCGCCGGTGTGACGGTCCGGCTTCGTGGTCATTTGGGGCTACATGTGCTCCTTGTCCCCTTCCTCTACCTCTCATACGTGGCGGCATTTTTGTGATCCTGTCAAAAACAACAAGTGATACAACAAAAATATATGTAAGACAAAGTTAGAAATAAAAACCAAAAATTTGGAAAATTCCTAAGTTCTTCGTCTAGACTCGAGAATCGAGGATTGTGCAATTGTGTAACTGAGATTAAACACAAAAGGCTAGTGTTTAATTCACTCAGAGTTGGCTCTGATACCAACCTGTCACACCCCTATTTTCCACGTGTCACCGGTGGGCCCGGTGGGGAGTATCGTGACGTAGTTGGTATCATCATAGACAAACAACACAATATATATATGCACAGCGGAAACAAAGATAGATTCATTTCAACTTTAATAAAGTGTAATATTCAATATCACTAATAGTTGAAACGGATCCACAGGCGGATCAAAATAAAATAAGATATTGTTCAACAGTTTATTGTCATCCAAGCTTGCGAGACTTATTGTGGACGCTCTAGAAGACTGCCAGCCTATTACGTGTAGTACCTGCACTTAACCTTTTGGGAAAAATACGTCAGTTTACACTGGTAAATACAATTTAACTGACTCATTTTGAAAATGGTTGAAAATTGATTTGAATGCTCAAGGCACAAAACATTTTATAACTTGGGATAATTATTTTATATAATCTTGTGAACGAATTACATGTTACTTGTGCGTTCAGTAGCCCGGATCTTGTCCGGGTTAAAGATCAATAGACACACCACAATATAGAGTTATACACTGACAGGTGTACGCCTACACCTCGTGCTCAGGTCGTGGCCATCTCGTAAGATGATGCCAAGGATATCCGAGACATGGTCATTAACCCCCCAAAGGCTTTAAGTGAACAAGACTGTTTAAACGAGCCGATCAAATTATTCAATTAACCACCCAAGGATGTAAGATTTGATGCTCGATAAAGCGGTATTTTATATACCGTAACCCAAGCCCGTATAGGGAAAATAAGTTAAAAGTATTTACCTGAGTAAAGTATAAATCACAACTAGCAAGTGAAGGTAGCTTTTACTGGTTCTTCTTAGTCTGGAACAAAGGTTTATAATAACCTATTAGATTTCTAACGGGCCTTTATTTAAGCTTAAGCTTAGACCGGTTAGCTTTAAGGACGAAACGGATCAAACGCACGATTAAGCGAAGACCGGATAGAATGTGATTTAGACCCGACAAGTTTGAATACTTGTATATTATGGGTATACTAAATACATTCTGGATTTTGAGACAAAAATGATAATGTTTGACCCGTCTCGGTCAATTTATGCAACTAGTTACATAAACTGAACCGAACGCGAAAAGAGCGTTACGGGTAACCGTAAGAGTCATATGCAAGTTCCCTGAGATAATATGCTCTAAATATGTTCTAATATCAGTAAGATATCTTCTATTATGCCCCAATTGAATTTAAACACAATTTATGCCTCATAAGGGCATTTTGGTCATTTAAAAGATTATAAAAGAGTAAAATTAGAAATCTGAGTTACAGGTCTGGTTCATACAGTAAATATACTTAATTTAACATGTTATAACAGTAGGGTATGACCCATAAGTGAAAATCATCATTTAAAACCAAACTATGCACCTTAGGGGTATTTTGGTAAATTCACAAGGGCTTAAAAGGCCAAAATTGGAAACCTGAGTTCAAAAACTTGTACTTACTGTTATTTTATAAAAATATACTCAAAACATCAGTAGGTATCAACCTTATATGTTTAATATGGTTATAGTGCATACTATGCGGTAAAAACGCTTAAAGAGGCGATTTAGAGCCGTTTCCGGGTTTTTAAAAGAAAGCTGATATTTTTATATTTCCAGAATGCTCAAAATATTTTATTTATCAAATAAAATCAGTAGAAAAAGGTTTGGGGTCAAAAGGATTTGTAAAACTCATTTTATGGCTTAAAAGGGCAAAATCGGTAATTACCGAATTAAACTTAGAGACCTATGTTATGCTCAGCCAAAAATTAAATAAAAATCTTTAAAAATCCCAAAATATTATATAACATCAGTGGGTAAAAAGTTTGATATCAAAAAGTGGGTTTAAATAGGTTATATGCTAATTACGCCAATTAATTAATATAAAGCTTTCAAAATACGCTAATGAGCATAACTCTTATTCTGGACCTCAAACTGATATCAAATTTCAGGTGCAAGTTTATAAATCAGTAACAAATGTTTCTACTCTTTCACTTTTTCAAAAATCCCGTTTTATAGCCAAAAGGGCATAATAGTCAACTTTAAGCATAAATCGGAAACATGCATATGAATCAGATAAGTGTTAAACCAAGTTGTAAAATCTTAGAGAGTTAAACTTATATAAAAATTGGTCCAAACTAAGCTCTAATGCAGATCTCAAACATGCATGAACGGATCAGAACTGAAAGTCAAAGAAAAAGTCAATTTATGCGACTTTCGGTTCCGATTCGGGTTTAAACTGAAAATTGTCGAGATGAACATGTTGAGACATGTTCTTACATTAATTATCAAGTTATTTTAATGATCAAAGAGGTTGCATGTACCCTACATTGCTAATCATGCTTAAATTTGCAAAAACACATTCTGTTGACTTTTTGAAACAAGCTTTGACTCGACAATTATCATACTTAGAGTGGAAATCTGAAAATACCCTTTTGAGGGTTTGTTACCCACATAAATACCAACTTGTAGGTACTTTCAATTTTGAGAAAAGACTGAGCCAATTTCATTTAATCACGAAGTCAAACTTAATTTACGATGGATTGACTTTCGGTTAATAAACTAAGCTAGAACGGATTTGAGAAGGTTATGAATACTTGCAAGAGTCCTAACAAAGCTTAGAGATCACTAGGAAGTTGTCTTGTCGTCCAGAGAGCTCCAGAGATGTTCTTGTGAATTTTTGAAAATGTAAGTAATGAAAGTTTCAAGCTTCAAGTCCCATTTATCTAAGTTTTGATCTGATTAGAGGCTGCCACAGAGGTCTAGGAGTGATATGAGAAGAGGACAAGTGCCCCTAAATGCATGAAAATCGATTGGTGAGGCTCTTGAGTCGACAACAGCTGGTTACAACTCGCAACAGACTCAAACTGGCAGCTGGTCGCGATTTTTGTCGCTGGCAGCTGGTAGGCGGGCCGCGTACAAGGTGTTTACCAGCTTAACAAGTTTCAACAATTTACAATTCAGTCCCTGATCTTTGTAACGTGTTTTTGGCTATTTATCTTGCACATTAGACCCTAAAATATTATTTTTAAGGGCCTTGGGACTCTTACAAACATGGTTAAGTCCTCGGTTAACTTTGTGCTTACCTGAAAAGTCACGAATTTCATCGTTAACGCATTTAACCCTTCGTGCACGGTTTTGATCATATCTTTCTCATACGATAACGAAACTTGATGAAATTTTTACCACATATTCTAGTGAGTATACTTTATCATTACAAAGCTTCGGGTTTGCCAAAAGGTCACTCAGAGGTATACTTTCAACATGTTGACACATTTAGTCCCTGTAGTTTGTAATTCCTCACTTTCTTTCATTTCTCGCTTCGTATGATCCATGATTTATCCGTTTAAGGTTATAAACACCATGTAGGGTTATTGTAGAGTCTATTTATCAATTGTTGACACTTTGGACCCTTATATTCACATAGTTTCACTGTTTGTCAACTTTAGTCCTTCTAAAGTATGTTTTCACATATTCAAAGTCCATGACACGTGTCAATACTTTATTGGACGTAAATTTTCGAGGTGTTACAGAGTACTTATCATGCTCAACCAGATCAAAACCCTTCACGTCCCCAATCTTTGCATCGAAGACCTTCCACTTACTTATCGTCTCCGATCCCACGGCAATAGTCGCTTCTTGCTTTTCTCAACCTCTAGCAACCCCCTCATCCTCAAAGCTTCAAAAAATGAGGATGGGTCGCAACAAAAATTTTTCTTTGTTAGACAGGATTCCATTCCCGAGGGAAAAAGCCTTCCGGGGAAATGGTTGACCTCCGGTAAGGTTTAGGGCTTTTAGATATCCCCAAACATATCCTGATGATATATCCTGTACTAACATCCTGATGTCTTTTCTGCAGCAAACTTCAAAGAGTTGGCTCCTCCCACTGAAGAATCCCAAGAGCGAATCAGCAGGGTCTACCAGTTGCCTGATTGTGACAGATCCTTTACACAGCATCTTCCAAGTTCAAGCCAATACTCTTCATCAGATATGTCTGGTAAGAATCACATAATCTTTGCATATTTTTAATTAATAAAATAAGAGACAAGAGTAAAGACTTAGATATTTTCCCTGTTTTGCAGCACCAGCCAAAGTTCCAGAAGTCTTTGACCTTGATGAACTAGACAGTTACCCTATTCCTGTCCAGGTGAAGAAGGAACCCAGCAAACCTGCTTCCACTTCTAAGCCTGCATCCAACTCTAAACCGGCAGCCGTTCCTAAGCCCTCTTCTGCTACCAAGCCACGCGCCTCAAGTTCCCGCAAAAGAAAGGAGACCGATTCTACAGCCTCATCCGAGACCTTCCCCTTT
This sequence comes from Helianthus tuberosus, assembly GCA_030545235.1. NCBI lineage: Eukaryota > Viridiplantae > Streptophyta > Magnoliopsida > Asterales > Asteraceae > Helianthus > Helianthus tuberosus. The sequence goes on from JARYGA010054190.1 coordinate 20,490, forward strand.
GAAAACCACGGATTTCTTGAATCCAGCGGCTTTATGACCGGCTTCCTTAACCAGGTTCATATCCTTAACCTATATCCTGCACCATATGCTAGTTATATATTCGTTAATGTGTGTTAATACCTGTTTCTTTGTTTTGCAGGGTCTCGAATGCCTGACGAGCCTCTAGAAAGAAAGTTGTGGTCTAAACAAAATGCTGGGGAAAGTTGAGACCACCATCACTGATCAGGGGATGATAGCCGCTGCTAAGTCACAACACTATGAAGATAAATTCAAAGCTGTGACCCAAGAAGCTAAAGCTGCCATCAACAAGGGTAATGAAGACGCCCAAGCCAAGCTAGATGCCGCCCATCTTCAATTTGAGCAGGATATGACTACCTACCGAGAAGGTCTCAAGGGATCAGTTGTAATTCCCTCCTACAAGCCAGGCTAAAGATGGCTTATAAAGCCAAGGCTTTGGGCTTTGAATGCCCCTCCTGGAATGTAAGTGCTTGGGAGGCGAAGTTAAAAGATCTCGGGGGGAGTCCTGTTGAGTATCCTACTAAACATGTGGGTGAAGAGGCTTCCAAGGCAGCGGTGGAGGCGGCTGATGCTGAAAAGAATCTTGATGGTGATGGCAGCGCAGATGCTGGAGGGAATGCTGCTGGTGAAGAAGGTGCTGCTCCTTGAAAGCAGCGAAGTGAGCGATGATGGATGTTCGTGCCTAGGCCGGAGCCCACTTTTTTAAGTTTCTTGGTTGTGGTTGTTGAACAATTTCTATTTCATGTCTTTCAAACAATTTATATTTCCTACACTTAGACAATATGGTGACCAAAGGTGGATGGGTCCTGAGTTTCAGGATGAAGCCCTTGGTCATCAATTACTATGGTTTACTTTGAACAATATAACAGTTGGAGGCGGATGGGTCTCGGTTTGAGATGAAACCTTCAACTGTTATGTAAATATGACTAGGAACTTATTGTGCTTTTGGTGGATGGATCTCGGCATGAGATGAAACCAAAAGCACAAACTTTTGCTATGTTAATAATATAATCTTTTTATGACCTTATCTATCGTTGTCCTTTTTCAATTCTTGTTAATGCATTGCTTAGTTTGAATACGATTCCAATGTTCCAAACTTAGTGTAATATTTCAAATGTCCTAACCAAATATCATGAAAATATCTTGATCAGGATACCCGCAAATATCCTATTAAGACTTTTGTCAAATAGGGTTCTTACAACTCATACAATTTAGATAAAGTTTTCAAAGAAAAAGGATAGTTCATTTTTATTTTGCAAAGGTTGTTTTGATAACTGTTGTTTGATTTGAACATAGTTTCAATTTTCAATCTAAGTGTCATATCTCAAACATTCCAACCGAATATCCTGAAGTATATCCTGAGAGTATATCTTGAGAATATATCCTGATCAGGATACTCATAAATATTATATTCAATCTTTTGTTAAAAGTTGTTTCAAAAATTTAGACAATTTAGATAAGGTTAAAAGGAAAAAGGAAAGATCATACCAGAAATAGAGTACAACCCTATTCTTAAACTTTAATCCCCTTACGACCTTTCCACCAAAGATGTCCCCAGTCTAGGATGCCTTGTAAACTAGGCCCAAGCTTGATCCTCTGAGCTTTTCACTATGCCTTAATAGGAATGTCCCATGTGTATAATATCTTTGAATACTTAGGAATTTTCTGGACATCAATTGCAACAATTTGTATAACTTTCGTATTACAGGGGATAAACCCTAAAGTATCCTGGAGATAAATCCTTAAAATTCTGGGGATAAACCCATAGGTATTCTGGGGATAAACCCTTGAGTATCCTGGGGTAAATCCCAAATTTTCGTGCGCTACAGGAGGGAGTGTATAAACTCCAAGACTTAGAAAGGTGAACACCTTTAAACCTTAGAGAGTATGAAAATACCCTTTCGTGAGAGAGGGTGATCAATCCTCATATACCTTAAGGATCCGGGATATAGCCTGTTGGACCATGTTGAGACCCTAAACAGTCAGTATAAGGCAGTTCATCATTGAATACAGAGACGAAATCAAAGTATGCAATGTCACAACAACTCCGATCCTTTTAATTCCTTTCTATTACTGCTTTTCAAGTCTTTACAAGTGATTCTGAATGAATTTTGACAGCAATTCGATACCAACACTATGACCTAACTCCGCTCCGAATGTTACAAATGAGATCAGCCGAACCCCTATTTATAAGGCTCCTGATTTCGCTCCAAACCACCTAATACATTACGAGCGAAATCACAATGTACATCATGAGCGAAATCAGCAAGTTCATCAGGAGCGGAATCTCATGAATACATGAAATCCTGATTTCGCTTCAAATGACATGCATGTCATTTGGAGCGGAATTACAATCTAAAACCACTTTTCATGATTTCCAACTCCGAACAACCTATCTAAACCTAAGACTCAACTAAGACGTAGTAAACAGACATTTCGTGCACCAACAGACTCCCCCTTGGATGTTGATGAAGTCTTCGGCATTGAGTCTTCAGTCTTGGTCTCTTTCCAACTCTGTCTTCTCATTGCAAAAACTCTTTCTTCACTCATATTCAGAAACTCAATCTAGCTCCATCTTCAAACTCCCCTTTGATTGTTGATCCAGAACTCTAGACTCATCCTTTCAAAGACTCCCCCTCTCGGTAGACTAGGACTTGAATTCTGGTTCAAACTTTAACTTTTTGTTGCCATGGGGATTCCTGTATAATCTCTACCCAAAAATAAGATATATGATAATAACAATTTCAAATCAAAACTTACCATTTAACCTTCAGTGTTAGAAATCCACTTAAGTATTCAGGTCCAAACTAATGACCCTGATTACTCAATTTATCTACCAAGTCCAATTTAATGACCTTGGTTGATTAGAGATAATTCACACTGATATTTAGTTCAATTTGAATTTCTGAAAATTTACAAGTTTCAAATTAATGAACTTGTTTCAACTTCTCAAACTTATCAAGATTTAGCTCACGACTCATCTTCCAGTTCAGAAATCTCCTGCATCTGCTTTTAATCTTTCGAATCTGAAGATCAACTCTCTTCTATGGTTTGTCAAAAATAAAGCAGAAGTGTAAAATCTTTTTGGATTTTGAATAACGTTTCTAAACTAGAAATGAAATACAGAACTAAAATGCAGTAAAAATAAACTATTTACAAACATATTTTTGATGAGTGTGTTAGGGAATCATATCAGCTATTCGACAAGACACAAGTACCATTAAGCTTCAATTACATAATCAGAATTAAACAATTCGCATAGATTGTCGATATACTGATCCACTTTAAATTTCCACACAAATTTCAATCTGTCCAGGATACGGATTTAGTGTTTTAGAAACTTAAACTTATACATGTGTCCCACCTCTTGAATATACTCCTGTATCCAGATCCCGATATTCAGTCTTACAGGTAAGTATAACACAAATGATATCTGTAAGGGGTTAATAAATTATGAAGAATCATAAGAGCTCAGGTCAGAACTACCGTTCAGCAGAGAGATCATGACTCAACTTGGGTGTGTCCCCTTTAGAGGATCTTTTTTATAACAGCATTGCTAAGCAATTTTATTGTCTTATCATATATGCTGAGGGTGATGCTATGTTTCAAGCATTGCAGAAAGTATTATTCGAGGACTAGGTCAGAACTTCCATTCAGCAGAAGTCCCGGAATAATACCCCAGATATCACTGAGTATAAAAACCTAGTATATCAGAAAAAGGAATCTTTCAAACGAGATTTCAGGGGTTACCTATATATCCAAGTAGTGTTCCCCACGAAATAAGTAAGTAAAGATTTAAGTTTATATCCCGAACAAACCTACTAAATGTGTAAAAACCTATCGGCATATCATCAGGGAGACTGTTTAACACATTTAAACATTCCATATCTTTAGCATACCGTAACTGTCAAGCCGATGTACTATCATTTTCCCTTTTTACACAAGCTCTTTTCTGGTTTTCTATTGTTTTTGGATTTTGAAAAATATCTCATGTTTTTGTATTTTTGACATTTTTTATTGTTTTTGTATTTTCTGAAATATTACCCTATACCTCCCCCTAAATACCAAAACAGGTAAAAAATCGACAAACCATTGCAGATTGCTTCTCAACATCATCTACAATGTCTCCTTCATCAACACCAATGATCTCCTCCAACACTGATAAAAGCTTCATACCATTCAGTTTTAGCAAATATTGAAAACGTGTTTTGTCAAATGCTTTGGTATGTAAATCAGCTTTTTGTTCGTCAGTGTGGATTTTCTCAATTCGTATCAACTTCTTCTCGAAACAATCTCGAATGAAATGATGACGAATCTCAATATGTTTAGTTTTAACGTGATGTACTGGATTTTTAGTAATGTTAATCGCTGCCTCATTATCAACAAAGATATGGGTGTTTAGAAATTGCAAACCGTAGTCGTGCATCTGTTGCTGGATCCACAAGATCTGTGAGCAGCAACTGCTAGCAGATACATACTCCGCTTCACATGTGGATAAAGCCACAGAGGTCTGCTTTTTGCATTGCCAGGTGACCAATCGTGATCCAAAGAACTAGCACCCTGCTGTTGTTGATTTAGCATTAACTTTGCAGCATCCGAAATCCGAATCGGAATAACCTTCGAGCTTGAAATCGCCTTCTCTTGGATACCACAACCCCAATGATGGAGTTCCTTTCAGGTAGCGTAATATCCTTTTCACAATCACCATATGAGAAGCTCTCGGGTTAGATTGAAATCTTGCTGCGAGGCAGGTTGGGTACATAATATCGGGTCTTGAAGCTGTCAAATACATCAGCGATCCGATCAAGGAACGATACATCGTTTCATCTACCTTCTCTCCGGTGAGATCAGGGTTTATCCCATGATTCGTTGCTAATGGGGTGGCTGCTGGAGTAGAACCTGGCATCCCGAATTTCTCCAAAATATCATGAACGTACTTCGTTTGATGTATGAAAATTCCTTTGGGTAGTTGATCAACCTGCAATCCCAAAAAGAATTTCATCTCACCTATCGATGACATTTCGAATTTCTGCTTCGTAACTCGTTCGAAATCTTTGCATAGATCCTCATTTGTTGACCCAAATATGATGTCGTCCACATAAATTTGAACTATCAGAAGATGTCCGTCGACCTCTTTGGTGAAGAGAGTGGCATCCACTTTTCCACGAATGAAACTGTTGGCTAGTAAGTGTTGAGACAATGTCTCATACCAAGCTCTCGGGGCCTGGTGTAAACCATACAGTGCTTTATCTAGTAAGTAAACCTTGTCTCTGTGAATTGGATCGGTGAAGCCCGGTGGCTGGCCGACATAAACCTCCTCTTTTACCTTCCCATAGAGAAACGCCGATTTTACATCTAACTGATATACTTTGAAATTTTTCCAAGACGCAAATGCTAGGAAGATTCTGATCGCTTCTAGTCTAGCAACTGGAGCATATACTTCAGTGAAATCTATACCCTCCTGCTGACAGAAACCCTGGACTACGAGTCGAGCTTTGTTGCGAACCACAACTCCTCTATCGTCTCTCTTGCACTTGAACACCCACTTGGTGTTTATCTTCCTTTGTCCATCAGGCAAATCCACTAACTTCCACACTCCTAACTTTTCGAATTGGCTTAGTTCCTCCTGCATTACATTGACCCAAGAATCTTCAGTAAGCGCCTCTTTGTAAGTTCTCGGCTCAATCTGCGAAATAAAACAACTCAATGAGAATTCAGTTTGTAAAGGAGCAACTTTTGTATAAAAACATGTAACCCCTTTATCAATTTGTTTTCGAGTGCGAACGCCTGTCTGCAATTCTCCAATGATCAATTCCTCTGGATGATATGAAAGAGTTCGTGGCATCACTTCGCCTGGAACATCTACATCACCTTCCAGATTAGTAACATTCTGATTTGCATCTTGTTCACTGACTGGATTTGTTTGACTTGAAATCTGAATCACAACGATCAAATACTGGCATGTTCTCAGATTCTTGATTATCATTCTATGCCGACTGATTATCTTGAGCAACTTCATTTTGTTGGACATCATCATGTTCACCAGCATTGCTTGGACCTGCTTCATCATCATTTGAAGCTCGTTTTGGTCTTCTTGAATACTCAGCTGGAAACCTTTCCTGCGATTCTTCATACTTTCTCAGAATATCCAACTCGTCAAAGAAATCTTCTTCGTCATCCTTTTCTTCTTCCATGTCAAACGAATCCCACAATTTATCATAATTAAAACGCCATGAGTCACCGGGATTTTGAGGCGGCATAGTATACCCCTGACACTCAACATGTTGTGCTTCGATGATTTGCTTCATGCTTGGAACAAAGACACGTCTTTGTGGACTTGAGTAACCCACAAATATTCCTTCGTTACTCTTTGGACCAAACTTACCAAAAGGCTCTAGAACAGTACAAGGAGACCCAAACGGTTCTAAAAACTTCAGGTTCGGTTTGCGGTTATTGATCAACTCAAAGCATGTTTTGTTGAATTTCTTTACAGTGAGAACCCGGTTGAGTGTATAGCATGCGGCGGAAACTGCTTCTGCCCAAAAATTTAACGGTAGCTTTGAATCAGCAAGCATCGTTCTGGCCGTTTCGATTAGCGTCCTGTTTTTACGTTCTGCAACTCCATTCTGTTGCGGAGTGTACGGAGCACTAAACTCATGCAATATACCTCTTTCATCACAATATCCTTCCATCTTGTTGTTCTTGAACTCGGTACCATTATCACTTCTGATTCTTCTGATACGCCTTTGGTACAAATTTTCAATTTTTCTGAACAACGCCATCAAACTGTCAAACGTTTCATCTTTCGATTTCAAGAATGATACCCACGAAAATCTGGAAAAATCATCAGTAACCACAAGACAGTAGAGATCCCCTGTAATACTTTTGACGATTACTGGACCAAACAGATCCATATGTAGTCTTTCTAACGGTCTGGAAACTGAATTAACTTGCTTTTTAGGGTGTGACTTTTTCTTCTGCTTGCCTTTGACGCAGCTAATACACTCCCCTTCCAGATGAAAACCTTTGATATTAACTCCAAGAACTAAATCATTGTGCACCAAGTGATTCATTTTTCTAAGATGTATATGCCCCATCTTCCGGTGCCACAACTTCGATTCTTTCTCTGTTGCTCTAGACACAAAACAATGAGCCTGGCCCGTGGTTGTAGTAGCTACACTCATGTCCAACACGTACAGATCATTCACTCTAGGTGCCCTCATGATAATCCATTCTTCAAGGATAACAAATCCTGGCTTCAAGATCAAACATTCTTTGTCTGTGAAATGAGTGGTATACATCCTGTCACAAATCTGTGAGATACTCAGCAGATTATTCTCCAGCTCAGCAATGTAGTTAACTCTTTCAAACGTAACAATCCCATTGGATAACGTTCCTTCACCAATAATCCTACCACCTTGATTTCCTGCGAATCCCACATAACCACCATTGATATTTCTAACATCATACAACAATGTAGTCTTTCCTGTCATATGTCGAGATGCTCCACTATCCATAATCCATCTTGAAATAGCTCTCGGAAGTTCCTGCACATATCACAAACAATTCAATAAAGATGCCGATTCATGCTTCACGATTACCAACTAGGAAGCTCCGGCAGTTCAGAAACTAATTAGCTGAAATAAGCTGCCCAAGCCTCATCAGACTCAGGTAACTTAATTTCATCAATGTATTTTACAACCGGTTTGAGTGGTGGAAAATTTTTATCATTCATTTTCAGATTATCATCAATCACCACTTTTATGTCATCTTTAGCCTCTTTTGCCACTGAAGCATTTATGTTTTCATTTTGCAAAATTTTTTTAGGAAGAACCTTCTTCTCTTGTGGAGTTGAAGTTTGTTTCTTTGTTTTTAGTTTCCATGTTTGTTAAGATGATGCAACCCGTTTGTAAAACTTGTCAGTTTTAGTTACCACATTCTTTATGGGTTCAGTTTTGACTTTTGTGTTGTCGTTTTTCAAAATTTTCTCAACAAACATTGGAGCTTTGCCTTTTGAATCAACCTTCTTCTGTCGATTCTCAACAACTTCAGTCTTAGGCTTGAAGTTGGTGCAATTTCTTGCAATGTGACCAACTTTGTTGCATCTAAAACATGTACGAGTATCAACTACCCAACTTGTGCCTTCAGAATGAGGTTGTGAGGCCCTCTTCTCAAAGAACTCTTCATTTGATTTTGAAAAGATTTCTTTTTCCTCATCAGAAAGTGAACTTGAACTATTCACAAACACATTCCTTTCAGCAAACCTTTTGTTTTGAACATTTCTCCTTTGATAGTTCTTACCACCCTGATATCCACCCGACCAATTGTTTCGATTGTTGTTATAAAAACGTGATGGAACTACAGGTTTCTTGTAGTAAGCTTTATCTTTATCAAAATTCATTTGCCTTTTTGTTTGTTTTAAACTCTTTACTTCAGATAAATCGATTTCAACCATTTTGAACACATTTGTCAATTTTGAAACATTTACATTCTCCAGAGGAAACTCAGAATCCGAATACAACTTATCAGATCCAGCCATCTTGTACATCACAAGACCAGGTTCATCACCTAAGTTGTTTTTGGATTTTGGTTTCTGAATGTACTTGTCCAGAAAACATTCATCATCTTCAACTGAATCAGACAACAAAACACTTTCAGCTCTACTTTTGACAATCTCTGTCTGAACACTATCATCAGATGTTGAAGAAGAAAATGTCACATCAATTGAATCAGGAAGTTTCACATCATTTTCTTCCTCAAGATTAACCAACCCAGATTGCTTTTTTCGAATAATTGTCTAGAACTGGTGGTGGAACTTGATGAAACCCAACTCCAGTTCCATCACAATATACATCTTCGCCTGCTTTGTCTTCCCCGATGGGTTTGGGAATAATGTGTTGCAAAACAAAGCTTGCAGAGCTGTAACTGTTCAATTTCAAATTGATTCGTTCATTCTCAATCTTAGCCTCTTCAAACTGAAGTTTCAATTTAGCAATCTCATCCAATTGTTTGTTGATTAATTCTTCTTTAATCCTTAAAACACATTGCAATTGGCAATTCTCTTTGTATGTTTTACCATTTCTATCATCATTATCTTTAACCGTGCTTTTAAGCTTTTCAAATTTTTCAGTAATCTGACGATTTTAAAGAACTAGCATCTCATTTTCTTTCCTAACCTTTTCCTGATCAATTTTATCAGTTTCAATTTTGTTAGTTAATTCTTTTAATCGTTCAGTTGAAGCTTTCACCATTTTGTCACGATCAAGAATTTGATCATCAACACTTCTGACTTTAGCAGTCAGATCCTCAATCTTCTTACCTTTGAGATAAGTGTTTGTACTACAAACCTTGCATTCTTTGATGCAATTTTTGCAGTCAACATCACCACTGACCTTCTTACCTGACTCAGTCGTTGACGCGTTTGAACTGACCTGGCTTTTAGACTCAGAGACGGATTTAGAATCTACCTCAAGTGCCTTAGCTGCCAGCACCTTGTCAGCCATCTTTCCCATGTTTTCAGCATTCAACTCCTGTGTCGTGTCAATGATTCCAGTGTCAATCTTCTTTGACTTCTCTTTCTCTTCTTTCTCCTTCTTCTCTTTCTCTTCATCTTCTCCGCTTCCCCACCATTTCTTCTACCAATAATCATCTTCAATTTTATACTCTTGGATTATGGTTTCCACATCAAGAGTGTTATGATCAACAGCAATGTTTCCATAGGGATCAAGATAACACTCCCTGTCTGGATCCCATCTCTTTGCTCTTTTTGCCTCAGAAAAAATACCAGATAATCTAATCAATTTGTTCGTAGCCAACAACTTTCTGTGATTATACTTCTGTTCTTCATTTCTGTTGTCTTTCCAAGGAATAGGTTCAGTTTTTGCCATGAAAGCATATCCAACCGCATCCTCTTCAGGTAACAACTCACTCCAGTCGTAACCTTCATCGTCGTGAATCACCGCAAGAGCTCTAGATTTTTCTTTGTTATCTTCAATTTGCTTCATTCTTGGCGGCTCCGATTTGTTTTGATGATATATCGCCTTCTTGTAGTAATATTCTCTGAACGGGTTTTCAGACTCATCAGCATACGCGTTTCTGCATTCACGCTTAAAGTGACCTTTCTGTTTACACTAGAAGCATGTCACCTTAGACTTATCAAAGCCCAACTTGGTAGATGGTCCACCAATTGACTTCCTTCCGGTTATCTCCATGAAACGCTGTGCTCGACGAACTGCACTGGCCATACACCACCTTATGTCGATTAGTTCCATCTCCTCAGGATCTATCTGATCATAATATTCTTTTGTCAGGTTGGTGTTGCCTATCTTCCCTGCTACAAGACTTTCATAAGATTCTAGCACAGATGCTAGGAAAACCATCTGTTGTTTGGCAGACTCCTCGCTGAAGTTCTGAGTGTTCTTTAAATCTACAACGATGTTGCATTGAAATAATTTCTTTGCATCAGACTGGTTTGAATTTGATGAAGACCCACTGTGATATCCACCGCTTTGACTTTCTTTGTTTGATGTGTTAACATTTTCAGCAGAAAACGATGTCTTGGGAGATGTGTTCTTTGGCATCATGCTCTTTGGATAATACAAATCCAAGTTCTGCTGGTATGATGAGTGATTGACTTTGTGCGTCTTCTTTAACTCCAACTCGTGACTTTCTAGTCTCTCAATTAGCAAGTCTACTGTCAACGCTTCTGGTGGCTTGATAGTATTCTTTAGCATCAAAGCATAATATTGCCAATCCATCTCATCTGGCAATGCGTCAAACAGTTTGTCAACTAGCTCTTCTCGAGAATAGGAAATTTCATGTCTCGCCAGTTCCAGCTTCAGATGCCCAAATCTCTCAATCATTTTACAAACTGATTCATTCTTTAAACACCCAAACAAATCAAACTCTTTTCTAAGTAGTTTCTTTTTGTTTTTCACAATTTCTGTGCTTCCTATACATTTGTTTTTCAATTTGTTCCAGAGATCTGTAGCACTAGAGTATTCGATCAAAGATATTATATCTTCTCTGACAGACTGAAACAGCAATGCAATACATTTTTGCTCAGCAACAAACGATTCTATTTCTTCAGTTGTTGTTAAGGTTTCACCACTTTTCCCTCCATTATTGTAACCATTTTTTAGACTCTTCCAGCTAGGAAAAGCAAAGGCCATCAACCAATCCTCAAATTTCTTTGCCCACTGACTGTATTCTTCTATAGCCATTAACTTCGGGGGTTTGTTGTAGGTTCCGAAAGCACTTTCAACCTCCAATGCATCCGATAACTTTTTCTTTGTATTCGGCGTGTTCTCATTGGTGTTACTCGAAGATGTATCATTTCCACCGTCTCCAGCAAACGCAAAGACATCATAAAACGGATTGAAATCATCCATCTTGTACGTTCCTGAAAAATCAGCAAACACTTAGAAAATTTTCGAAATTTTTGAAACACAGCTAATTCGAGTGGAATCAGCTTTTGAACAAAATCACAGAATATGTTCGAGCGAAATCAGCTTTAGTCTGATTTCGAGCGGAATCAGATAATACGTTTCAGGCGGAATCAGATTTGTTCTGATTACGAGCGGAATCAGAATTGTCTTTCAGGCGGAATCAGAACTAATCTATTTTCGAGCGAAATCAACTTATAACTTTCGAGCGGAATCTGATTTTACCTGATTACGAGCGAAATTAGAAAAGTATTTCGAGCGGAATCAACTTTTAAGTATTATCTGCGAAGAACTTTACGAGCGAAATCAGGTTCTTAGATCATTTTTACCAGTTTTAAGTCTAGCTTTAATCTGATTCTCTGTAGGCTTTGTTAAAACTATGTTTTACACAATATACTCGAAAATCAGACCATTCCGACCATTAGAACTTGTTCAAATCAGAAAAGTATGAGAAGAAGTGAGTAGAAATGAGAAAATCCGGTAGAATCAAGCTGCTATGGTATGAACTCCTCGTCCTGAGCTCTGATACCACTTGTTGGACCGTGTTGAGACCCTAAACAGTCAGTATAAGGCAGTTCATCATTGAATACATAGGCGGAATCAAAGTATGCAATGTCACAACAACTCGGATCCTTTTAATTCCTTTCTATTACTGCTTTTCAAGTCTTTACAAGTGATTCTGAATGAATTTTGACAGCAATTCGATACCAACACTATGACCTAATTTCGCTCCGAATGTTACAAATGAGATCAGCCGAACCCCTATTTATAAGGCTCCTGATTTCGCTCCAAACCACCTAATACATTACGAGCGAAATCACAATGTACATCATGAGCGAAATCAACAAGTTCATCAGGAGCGGAATCTCATGAATACATGAAATCCTGATTTCGCTTCAAATGACATGCATGTCATTTGGAGCGGAATTACAATCTAAAACCACTTTTCATGATTTCCAACTCCGAACAACCTATCTAAACCTAAGACTCAACTAAGACGTAGTAAACAGACATTTCGTGCACCAACATAGCCAATGATAACGAAATTGTCAGCCACTTTTACATGAACTGTTCCCGCTATCTTGAACTATTTCTGGATAACTTGCGCTCCAGGCGGGGTGTTTAAACCCATTTCGAGAGAAAGGCGAATACCTTTAAACCTTTAAAGGGATTAGGATCCCTTAATCGTGAGAGAGGGGGCCAATCCTCTAATCTTTCGAATTATCCTGTGTGTATATCCTGGAGTACTTCTTTAGTTTCGGGATCTTCCAAGCACCTCAGATATGGTCCTGCAAGAGATTTCTTATACAAAACATCATTTATACTGTTGAATCGTGATACCTTCATTCTAAAGGCCTTAGGATTCTCATCCTTTGGGATGTATCCTTCCTTGGATATCTCATGATTTGAGCCGTCTAGGACTTAGGATCCTCCTCAGGATACTCATCATCAGGATCCTGGATACGTACTACTTCCTTATCCTGAGATTTGAGAAGATCCATCGCAGGATACAGGATATGTAGTATTGGTATTTGGGTTCCCTCCGGTATCCTGACTGATGATCCTAGATTTGCCAAAGCATCTGCTTCAGCATTATCCTCCCTCGGTACTTGTTCAAGTGTAAAAACATCGAAATATCCTGCTAATATTTTGAGAATTTCGAGATATTCGATTAACTTCTCACCTTTAACTGCATAGGATCCATTAAAATGATTAGTAATTAATAAGGAATCAACAAATACTTGTAAGCTTTTAATATTCATACTCCTGGCCAATTCTAATCCTGCTATCAAAGCTTCATATTCTGCTTCATTATTAGTGGCAGGAAATTCACACCTAATAGCCAGGGGTAATATGTCCCCCTGTGGCGATTTTCGTAGTATACCCAATCCTACACCTCTCACATTAGATGCACCATCAGTATATAATATCCAGGATTCTAAGTTCTCTACCAGCTGTTGTACTTCTAGGTCTACTTCCTTTTGAATATCACTACTGAAATCAGCCACAAAGTCAGCTAAAGCTTGAGACTTTATGGCATTCCTAGGTTCATATACTAGATCAAAGGCACTTAATTTTACTAACCACTTAGCCATTCTACCTGACATCTCAGGTTTCCTAAGCACATTTTTAACAGGATAATTAGTTTTAACATGAATCCTATGTGTCTCAAAGTAATCTCTAAGCTTCGTTGATGCCATAACTAGAGCCAATATTAATTTTTGAGTGAATTTCAAAGATTGTCCTTTATCTTTATACCCATTTTCAGGCACTGTCCTTTATGTTCAAAATTGACGAGTTTTGTCCTTTATGTTTTCATATCATACACGTTTTGTCCTTTAGACCTAACCCAGTTAGTTTTTTCAGTTAAATTTGGTTATGGGCTTTGCACATGAAGGCATTTTTGTCAATTCAAAGGTAAGTTAAACGGCAGATTTACAGCTCAAAGCTTCTGCTACCTTTGAATTGACAAAAATGCCCTTGTGTGCAAAGAACATGACCAAATTTAACTGAAAAAAACTAACTGAGTTAGGCCTAAAGGACAAAACGTGTATGGTATGAAAACATAAAGGACAAAACTCGTCAATTTTAAACATAAAGGACAGCGCCTGAAAATGGGTATAAAGATAAAGGACAATCCTTGAAATTCACTCTTAATTTTTCTAAATGAGAATATCTAGTTTCAGCATCTAATAAACTTTTGCTAACATAATAGACAGGATACTGCTGACCTTCGTGATCCTTTACCAGGACAGCACCTACTGCATTCCCTGATACT